>OMNV01016188.1:0-14810 GCA_900303265.1 Brotula barbata | reverse complement strand
TTCAGAGTGTTTGAATATATCATATATATATATATATATATACATTCATACCACCTCTTTACATGAGAGGTCTATATAGTGTACGTAGTATGTCTGTATAGGTTGTTAATTCATATTCATACTCTACATGTTTATTCTTATATATTTCTATTACATTTGGTCTTTACCACTCAGCTCTTTTTCAGTTTCTGTAACGTGAATTTCTCCCACTGTGGGAATTTTGATCATATTTTGTCTTGTCTTGTCTGATCTGATCTGTTTGGATCTTATCTTATCTTATCAAATATAAGCATCTCAAAACTGTACTCATGTACAGTATTTGAGTAAATTAAACTAATTAAACTTTTACTTACTTTGTACTCCTATACTGTGTACACTGCACGTTCTATTATCTGTTTACCTTTGGGATGGAAAAGCAGCTTACCCTACCATGACATGTCATGGATAAACAGCTACTCTTTTAGGTTTGTTTTGAATACCAAGGGGGATAAATTTGCCTCATCAATAATGTAAAAATGCATTTAATGACTTCCCCAGCTCCGTCAGATCTCCCCCCCTAAATCCTGCCCTGCTGCAACCATCAATACCCCCTACACAACTACACAAGGAACGAGGCAAATATGGAAATAGGGTGTCATTATTAAAACATAGCAGTGTTAACCTTTTGTGAAATGTGCTGTTCGCTTTTTTTTCTGGTACTTTGTTGTTGATGTCCTATCCCCTGACTCTCCAGAGACCAAAGCTATTTAATGTACGTCCCCTTGCCTGTTCGAAACAGCTACAATCTGAAATTTTGCTGTACTGAAATATTCATGCTGGTTTGCATTAGGGAAGCATAATAAGCAAAACAATATGCAGTTGTTTTTAATGCTCTGAACTATGCTGTTGGTTAAAAAAAATACATGTATTATGATTTAGACACATGGTAAAAACTTGTTTGTTGGCTCAAGTGAAATGATGCTATTTTTTGTAGCTTGAAGAGAAATCTATGTACTGCGGTCAAAGAAAAAGTAAAAAAATGCACTTTTTTTTCTCAAGGTGGTTCTTTTTATTTGAGTCTTTTTGAATTATCTACCCAAGAAAACGATAGCAAATGATCCCCTGAAAGTAATTGATCATCTGCCTGTCTTTGTGTCAATATCTGTATTTGTCAGGATGCCTGTCGTGACTGCAGAGCTGTTCATGAAAATCTCATTTGCAGTCACTGTGCTGAGAATATCTCCATTTATTCATTGCTTTTGTCCTATTTTGCATTTAATATGTGTGGTGAGTTCGAATTTTGTGTCAGATATTCTTAACTAACGTCCATCTAGATTTATTTGAATTCATGAGGTATGATGGGAAATTATCCCATCATCTACAAACAAACATTGGGACAGCATGATGCAGGTGTTTATCTTCTTTAACATTTTATGCATGGGTGGGAATTGGGCAACCAACTGAGAAGACAACACAGTGTGTCGCCTTTTTAGTCACATATACTTCTATGATGACATACAGATGCAGCTGCTATCTGTGTAATTACTTCCTAAAAAGATTAGTATCCTGACAGTGACCATGTCAACTGGTCAGTGGAGTGGAAAGATCGTGTAAGAAGGTTGGCAAGGAGATAGATGAAAAAAAAATCAGATTTAATGGAATCATGACTGACTGACATTAATGATTTTTTTTTGTTCATGTGTACACTTTTTTTTTATGTACACAATTTATCAATTTATTTATTCATTCATTCTTGTGGGGTGATGCGTGGTGGAGAGGAGGCAACACCTCTCAATGTCATGCTGATCGCCAATATGCGTACGTAGCCCTGAGCCCTACGTGATATAAGACCTGGTGGATCCCACCTACGCTTCAATTGCTGATTGGAGTTACGCAGGTAGCCAGCTAATATTTAACACCCTCCAAAGAGAGAACGGCTCACTTCATTCCTTCCAGCATCTCAGTAAAGGAACTAACTGTCCCCATCTTTACTTCTCACCAGGACGCACGACTTCTCCCTGCTGCACCAAATTATCAGCTCTGTGGGAGACAGGTAAGACAGTTGCAGGTTAAGTTATCTATTTATTGTATTTTATTTACTTATTTTTCTTTTCTTTTTTTTTTTCCCCTTACTATTCATATTTTTGTTCTTAGTTACTTAATAGACAGATGGGTAAACGAGGGGGAGAGGAAATAATCACATATTTTTCTATTCACTTCATAAATGCAACAGAAAATGGATTAGAAAAAATAAATTACTGAGAGGGATAAGATAGAGTTTCGGGATTTGTTGCCTTTCCGAGCGCCTTTACGCACAAGGCGCACAGATTTACGCGCAGCAGGTAACTTTCGACCCTTGATAAAAACGCATATTTTTACCCGAATCCTGTCGACCAGGTGGTGCGAAGAAGATGAGAAAAGGTTTTCTTTTGGTGACTCTGCTCCTCGTCATTAAACTTCGATGCAGTCAGTCCAGAGGCGAGGGGTCCGCATCGCGCCCATCAACTTCAGCTGTACGTACAGGTTTCCCGCATGGTACCTATAGACCAAAGCGGATTTACGACACAGCACAATTAACACAGTTATTTTGTTGTTGCTCGTACTTGCAGCAGACCACGGGATTGGGTTTCCTCAAGCGGAACATTGTGAAGAGATATAGCGATTTGGATTATGACAGCTTTGTGGGTCTGATGGGCAGAAGAAGTGCAGGTGAGAGTTCGTTTCATGTGTCGTGATGCGTGGAGTATTACTTCAGGATATATTGTATATACATGTATAATTTTATAAAATAACAGAAATGTTGTGTTGTCATTTAATATGGTAAGATTTGGAAGATGTTGTATTTTAGCTCCCGTTGTGTAACTTAAATTTACATTTGGGTGATCTTATTTTCCAATCAGATGGAAATGCTGCACCATCTCCAAATAAAAGTAAGAATTTTACAATGTACTCTTGATATCTGGTCTTTTTAATCCAAATCAAGTTAAAAACACAAAATAATGATACTTTTGCTTCTCACAAGGGGAAATGCATGACATTTTTGTTGGACTCATGGGAAGGAGAAACTCCGAGCCTGGTGAGTTTGGCTAGTTGGTTGCTGATGGTAGTTGGTCCTTGTGGATATTCGTCAGATTTCATATTGGCTGTGCGTCATTATAGCAACGTCTCCGTCTGCTCTCACAGGTAATGGTCCCTGCAGGAGAGAGTATCCGGAGAGGAGTGCCATTTTTCTCAATAAGTGCAGGCTGAGGTGAGTGGATGAAACATCAATCTGTGTCAAACTAAACAGTTAACACTCGACCTTGTTAATGGGTAAAATCTATAGTCAGAGGCAAGCGTATGAAGAAAGTCAAATATCCAACATTCTGAGAGTCCCTTTGGATGAAGTGTTTCAACAAATGTACAAAAAACAACTGTGTCCTGTCAACTCTGTTTAATATATTGGATTCAAGCAAGTATATTCCACAGGCGTAAGGGATTAATGAGATTAGCGTTGATGTGTTTTTGTCCCAGGTTTCTTCAGGGTCTGTAGCAGGTCGGGATGAAGCAAGTCTCTCATCGGGCTATGACAGCAGAAGTTCACAAAGACGACAAAGCAAACAATGAACTCAATGGAAACAGAAAACAGGCCTGTTACGTAAACCCGCCAGCTGGTTTACGAACTGCACAGATTGTAATGTTAATCTGATCATCCATCATCTATTTCTTTACCACATTACTGATTACTTTAAAGTTCAAATTAAAGATATGTTTGTTTTTGGTTTTTCTTTTTAACAATCAATTCATTCAACATGTTGGTAGATTACTCCTGCTGCTGTTTATGCAGACTGCGTAATCCTTAACACTCTAATCACAAGCCATAAATGTTTAATGTTTGGTAATATAAATTCATTGGACAAGGGGGATTCATTGGAGCTTCATCAGAGGCCACTTATGAGCGTGCAAATGTTTGAAATGCAACACACACACAAACAAAAAAGCATTTTGATACTGATATACATGACATAACACAGCTGTGGACTCGAAGTCAATTGAGCTGCAGAGAACTCAGAGAAAAAACTTAAGGGTGCTGACGACATGAACGGACTAGGATTTAATTCATTTATCCACTTAGTAATTGCACTTTTCAAATAAATAATTGAAATTTAATAACAGAAAAGGAACGTCTGTGACTATAAAACAGAAGGGGGAAAATATCGCAAACAACTCAAAGTAATTGTTACGGTAGAAAACTTAGAAATGGGGTGGTAAAGCCTTTTACATATAGCTGTTAACAGGTCAAACTGTATCGTACTTTCACGTAAATTATGCTCAGCTGCCTCTTCATCACTCCAAACAGATGCCAGTGATGTGTGTAAATTCACGATATTTTAGATGTGTCAAGTGTTATTAAGATAAACCAAGTCACAGCATGAATTAAGAAAGCCCAGCCCGGAGGAGCTGCCTCGGGATCGGATTCAAGTGTTAACCAACCATCATGTACATAAAGAGGCAGAATACTGTGAACGGATCAAGGAAACTCGAGAAAAACAGCGATCAGACCACATGCTGTTGCCATACTGCCAAATTATCCCTTTAGTTGATTCAGTCAGACAATTCTCAGTGAAAATACAGTCAGCCTTTGTTCATCTATTCAGTCAGTGCTCCCTATGTTTTGTGACTGTGGTCCGGTTGTCACTGAGGGGAAAGTTTAAATGATCTCTGTCCCTTTTCTCCAATCCTGTCTCCGTTTTGGCTCGGATACCGATGGAAACGGATGCAGTGCTGTGATTTCCTCCATGTGTCCCCTCCTTGGCTGTTTGAGGACGCAGATCCAGATTGCGGCCCAGCGATGGTCGGTAGCGTGGCCTGTAGCCGTAAGCTCTAAGGTGATAGGTGAAATACTCCAAGGAGTACATCAACTCTGCTTCCACGTAATGGAAGGACACGGCCAGGTCAGAGCAGCACTGTGGACCCTGAGAATGAAACACACACAGATCACAAGTGCACACACATTCGTACATACATATATACACAAGTTAGGAAAATATATAATTATATTTTCATCTATAGGATGAAAAAGGGACAACAGGAGACAGTGGTTATACAATAGTGGTGTAAAGTAACAAAGAAAAATACTTCATTATAGTGAAATTATTACTTTTGCTTCACTATATACTTGACGGAAAATCTAGACTTTTATTTCATTTTTGTCAAAAAAAGGATTCTTACCACCTAGAAAAAACTTATAGACACATACAGTATGTAGCACAGTTTAAGCCCACAAAATGCTTTTTTACAATCAATAAGTCTGAAACATGGGAATAAATAGTATGAAACAAATATCAAGACCATTTGTCGAGAAGATTGGAAACCTTATCACTAATTTCTGCAACACACACAAATTTTATTGTTTTACAGCACAAAAAGTGCTGTGCTCTTCATCAAAAACAAACAAAGCTGAAGCTTTCAGCTTTTCGCCAACGTTGCAAATGCTCAGCCTGTAAAAATCGCATCTGAAAGCTTTAAGCTATTAAGTCTATTAAGTAAGGTGGAAAAAATGCTAATGGGGGGAAAAAGGATTATCAATTCTCACCGCAAACACAAACACACAGCCATAATGAGGAACAGTACAGAGTGGTCTAATTTGTTTGCAGCAATTATAGCAATTTATTGCAACTAATCTAAAATACTCTATTCTTGTACCTCATATTAAAAATATCCAAGCACTTGAATTCGTTTGGATTTGTGTGTTAGCATTTGTTTGTTAGTAGACTGCAGCCTGTTAAAAACATCTTTATATTGTTATTAAATTATTATTTTCCCTATGAAAAGATAAAGTGGCTTGTTTACACCAAACCTTTTGGTAAATCCACTGCCAGTCACCGTCTGACAATATCACCAAAGGACCTGTCTCATTTTAATTGCAAAGTACAACAAATTACCTCCATCGTCAGCAACAAAATGAGCAATTTTCCTTTTGTTGACCAGACATTGTCTCTGTTGCAATCATCCACTTCGATGTGAATTCATGGTTCATATGGGAAGGTCACACACAGAATTCAAATGGACCAGATAATGACATTGTCAGTTATTGAGTTAGTATCCCTCTGATGTGTCTTTCAAAGCAAAGCATTTGTCACACACAGGCTATGCTCACCTCCAGTTACAAAAAGGGCCAACTTTTCAAAATAAAACTAAATTCTCTCATTTAAGTACAGATATACACTAATATTAGCTGTTTAGACGTTGGTAAACTGAATACACTTTAAGCCAAACCCATCAATAAATATTATGGAAAAGTCATGAAAAGGCTCACTATTTCAAGAGTAAAAAATCTGTTCAAATAAACCCTTTTTTTGGTCATTTTCTGCTTCATTTGATCATGACAGTAGAGAGAGAGACAGGGAGGACAGGGCTGAGGGGATGACATGCAGCAAAGGGCGCAGACCAGAGTCAATCCTGAATCACTGCGTTTATTATGCACACCCATAATAAAGATTATTTATATTGCTTTCTCGCAATTTCCCTTTACTCTAAATGTGTTTCGTATCATATTACACAAATAATCCCAGAGTGCATCTTGTTATATTTGGAATCTTTAGGCGAACCGCCAGAATTCAAAATAACGCTCAACTGTTTATAGAGAGGCCCATTAGTGGTAACTAGAGTTTAAAGGTTAAAGGATTGCACGGTGCAAGTCCGTGCAAGTACGGACTTGCACCTTTGAAGCAGTGAAAATCACAGACATAAAACTGAGGAAGGACTTATTTGTCACACTAGCTCACACACTGTGCAAAACAAACCAGAAGGGACTTGCCTCGATGATTTGGTAGTAACAATAGCTCCAATACCAGAAGCTCTTGGGGAACTTGCCGGTTAGGTGGTGTTCTGGCACAAACGGATGGAAGGTTTCTCGTTGCAAAGTATCTCTAGAATCGCCGGCCAACACTCCCACTTTCTCCAAACACTGGCCCAGTGCAAGGTCCTCTACTGGGGTGGTGTGTGTGCAAACCTTGGTCTTAAACCCTTCCACAAACCTCCTGAGGGCCTCTTTGCTCAGGACGTAACCTGCACCTCCGCTCATGTAACCTTGCTTGGTGTACGGCTTGAATCGCTTGCCCAAGTAGATGGGCTCTTCGGGGGTGTGGTTAGACAGAATCCAGCGCAAGTTGTCCACCACCACGTAAGTGTCATCGTCTGCTTTTAGGAACCAGTCGGCCTCATGGGCATGATGCTCGTAGGCGTAATGAAAGGCCCGGATTGTTTTCCAGTAGAGCTGGTCACGGCCCTCCTTAGTGCCCAGGCCCACAGTCGGGAAATCTGGATCATCCACAGAGCTCATGAACATGACCACATTGCAGTGTCGAGTCCAGGTGGCCCGTACATGACGAGTCCGGGTGTGCAGGTTATACGGCCCGGTCATCACCCAGCAGAGAATACGAATCCTCTGATACAACTCATCTGCCACGTGGCTGTCTTCATCTACGGGAGCACAAGAAAATAATGTAATAGCGTAAAGCAACCATGTAACCAGTAACCAAATACTTCAGTATGGTACTTGGGCGTTTGAGGAGACTTAAGTACAGCGTAAATATTTTTTTCAAACAATTTCTTTTACTTACATACATATCTAAAGGAAAATCTATAGTTTTACTTCACTACTTTGGTCCAAACAGATTTGTTACTGGGTACAAAATGAATTCTAAAACAGGAGATGTTTTCAATATTCAGACTGGGAGATGAACAGAGGACTAAAAATAAACAAAGAGTTTGATTTTTATGTTAAGTATCTGCCCAATGACTGTACTATTACTTTACTATGGCTGTTTTAGAATCAGTTTGAGTTCTTCCTGTTTGTGATAAATTGACTCTAAATCTAAAATCTAAATCTAGTCTAAATAAATGTGAAGTTCAAACAGATCACTACATAGAGGACTCTTGACGGACCAACTCAATTAATGTGTCCTCCAAAGTTCAAGATCAACTTTAAATCAAGTTTGAAAAGCTTAATTAAAGATTGCAGATTGCATCGTAGATCACCAGCGTGGTGAGGTTGCTGCAGGTTGATGAGTGCGGCTCCTTCTTTCCTCCAGCTGGTCGGCATCGCCTGCACCACTGAGCTTTTTTCCTGGGACTCTGACAGAACGGGGTAGCTCCTCTCGAACCACAACTGGCGCAGGAAGACGTACATGCTGCAGGCCCCCACCAGGAAGCCCAGAAGGAGGGGCCATGTGCAGCTGAGACCTTTCATGGTTGACATGGTCTCCAGAACCTCAGTGCTCCAGTTAGCCCATATCTGTATGGAAATAATACACTCAGATGCGGTCTGCAAGTAACTGTTGATTGGTTGTTCGCTTTGGCTCTTTGCCATTGGTTTGAACTGCAAAAATATCAAACTGTAATGTGTAACCTGCTGAACCTGTACAGTTAATATTTTAGACGATCATATGTACGCACAACTTGTTTGTCTAAGCGTATGGATTATCATATCAGCTTGCGATGATGCACAATTGTGAACAGGAAGACAAATTTCCGTGGTTTGAAATAAATAAAGAAGGAAATATGTGATGACTGTGAGGTTTAGGCGCACTCTGCTCATTGTACATCATATAAGGCTCATTTAAACTTTATCAAACAGACGGACAAGACGAGATGAGACGGGATGAGATTGAACTTTATTAATCCTGAGGGAAATTCTTGTGCCAGATTGATCCAAAATAAAAAATTACAGTAACGTATAATGAAAACAGAAGAAAACACAAAAGAGTTAAGTAAAGGAAAATATATAAAGTGTTTCCTGAGTAAGTGTGGGGTAACAACGTCATTTAAACAGCGTTATACCTTTCTAAAGCACTGTCATGCATCTCTGTGATTAAATGGCTCTAAAACAATAAACTGCCCTTGCCTTGCCTCCGAATACAAAAAATGTCCCCATTCCTGTGGAAATCAGCACGGGTGCTGTTAGAGTGTCCTGGGAGACGTCCTGTTAATTATTGCATTGTTCTCTGTGACTTCTTGTCTCCCTGCAGACAGATCTACTTTGACAAAGTCTGAATGAGTTGCAGTATTGTTGTCAGAATGGTAACAAATTCTTGAAAATAAATAGTCAAGAGTACTTGACTACCACATACCTCTATTTGGTTTAGTCAATAAGTAACCTCACAGTTGAGGTTAACCCTTAATCGCCAATGAATGAATCGGCCTTTGGGCCCGCTTTAATGGAAACACTTCAGGGGTTTTTTAATGGACTGTGCATCCGTTTAATGGCCTTTTCACATTAACAATGTACTAATAATTGAATATTCCACGTAAAAGGCATAAAAAGTTCATATCAAATAAAATCATATAATTCATTGTATTAAACCTTACTTTTTTTGAAGATATTTTATTTCCCTTAGCTTCATCTTTGTTCTGTTTGTCATAGATTTATAAGGATTTGTCCACTATACGTCCTGAAATATTTGGGGGGTTTCAGTAATACTGAAGCTAAAACTTGATAGAGGTGGTCCCAGTGGAGGTTCCCACAGAGTTGAAGATTTTACGGTCCTGATATCTGACATACATGTTAACTACTAACGCGACAGATCACATTCGCACGACTCATCCGAGGAATAAATAAGACCAGGCGACAATTCATTCACCGTGGCATAACATTTGTATATAAAACAACAGCTGTGACGCTAAATAAATAATGAAGGCCGTGATCGAATCCTCCTCTGTGTCTGTGGGTGTGCGGAGACGCGGTGCCATTTGGCGCAGCTCGGTGCATTTCCCCAAATCGGCACACAGAGGCTTTTATCAGACGTGTATGTGCAAATGTGCGTTATTTACCTTTGCCGGGGGGGATCACTCATTTGTGTGCACACTCCTCAGGCATCCCAAGCTTTACCGCTTTTCAAATCCTGTTCAGTCTACACGCACAGCTCACATTGTCTCCGTGCGCTGCCGGAAGAAGTCGCCGCTATGTCGAAGAAATGAGACAAGAGGAGACTTAGGAGACATGGGAGACACGGTGAGAGGATAGGAGAGCTGCTTGACAGCTTGAACGTTCTCCGGTATCAGGAGGCTCAGCGCGAAGACGCGGCCTATCATTGGCTGGATTTCGATGAGTAGGAGCCTCATTCCGTGTCATGTGACTGGATTAAAAGGAGCGAAGGCCCTGTTCGGGAGTCCGTGACGATGACTCCAGCAATGGGATTTTAACGCCACAAGCAGTTAAAATATTATATATACATATTCATATATATATATATAGATATGGAGAAGTCCACCTAAATAAAATTTTGACCAGAGTGAGTACAATGACACCACCACACACACACACATCAGAGGTCCACAGGTAAATTCTGAGACTACAGTGATATCATTTTCCTGTACCACGAGGGGATGTATCACCAATATTATGAAAAATGTTGGAGATCCCATTGACCCACAAACACATAAACACACACAAATCCCAACTAAAGACCTAAGCATTAGCTGTTATGGGCTAAGTGATGTTAAATAGGATCAGCAGACTACAAAGTTGTCTGACTTGGAGGCGATGATGTCACAGACAAAATCTCTTACTCTTCCACTACGTCCACCACAACAAACAATATCAAACAATGTGTGATATCCAAGCAATATTCCAGGAAGAAACAAAATTCATATTCAAGTAAGAGTAAACTAGTGGAAACATGTGAGGCAGACATGACATAAACCCGTTCATTTCCTGTTTCCGGTTTACTATGCTGCCTATTAAAGATATTTAAGTTTTCTAGCTTGTCCCAGCATATTAAAACACATGTGACAGATCTGGCAGCGACCTTAGGCTCGAGTTATTATATTACATGTGTTGCACGTTCCAAAAGAAAAAGACATGTTCCTCCCGTGCCACATATTTTGTTTTGAAAAATCCAAATTCCACATCTGTCAGTATCCCGGGCCTCCAGAGGTTCTGATGAGGGGACACATTGACATTGTTCATAGCTGAATGTCTTTAGACCACAGTAGGTTGTCCGTTTTCCTCATATGTTAGAATATTTGGGCAATGTCTCTCTCTCATCAAGGGTGTGATCACCGTGACAACTCCTGTTCCTCCTCAGCACCGTGTTCCTCTTCATCTGATGCATTCTCCCCTGCTGCCACTTGAAGCTCATTCTTTTCATCTCTCAGCCTCTAAAATCTAAATCCTCTTTTATATCTGGATCAGGTTGGTCCTCAGTCATTTCCGGCATTGGTTCTAATGGCTCTTCCTCAGGATTGAGAGCGGTGAGTCTTCCACTCTGCTCATCAGGATTTGGAAACCTGAGATGCATTTCGTAACCGTCCTCTTCACTGTCTTTGCTTGAACATGCTGTTGGTCTCTCTTGTAGATCTGCTATTTCTCTTTGTCCTGGCGTTGACATGTCTCTGGCTCTTCCACAGGTATGCTGTTACAAGGCAACAACAAGTTTTACACCGTCCCCCTCTCTTTGGCTGGATTTTTCAGTCAGGGCTTTTCCTTCAATCACTTGGTAAACAATGTTTTCCCAGTGTGAACAGAGATTTCCTCCACTTTCACTCAGGTTCCAGAGCAAGACTCTGCTGCCAAGCTGGATCCCCGCCCCATGCATGTTCTGGTCATTTAAGAGTTTCTCCCTCAAGGGCTCTTTGTTGACAGTTCTTGTATCCGTGCTCGCTAATCTGTAACATAATCTGGATTGGTTTGTTGTACTTCCAACTGCAGGTTAAAAATCAGGTCAACGAGAAGCAGTGGTGAGCGTCCAAACAACAAATAATATGGGGAGAATCCTGCAGCCTCACTACCCGTGCACAGGATGCGTGCAACACTTTTGATAAGAAGCACTTCCAGTCAGTCTTCTCACCATCACTGAGTGTCCTGAGCATGGACAAGAGCGTCCGATTGAATCTTTCAGTTGCCCATTGCCCATGGTGTGATATGGAGTGGTGTGAGAGCCACACACACAACAGGTCTTCTGTAATTGACCAAACAGTTGATTTTCAAATACTCTCCCCATATCATGATGGATTTACCCTGGAAACCCAAATTTGAGTGCAAAATCACCAAGCACATGTTCCACCACAGTTTTTGCTGATTTATTTTTTGTGGCATGCCAGGTTATACTCATTGCCATATATATATATACATATGTACATGCTTCTAGGTGGCGAAAATCTATGGAGACCAATTGGAATGGGTAAGTAGTCTTGATTGTTGTCGGTGGCGCTCTAGTCGCCCTGTTGGGTTTTTTTTCTTTTTAGACATTGAAGTTGACAAGTATAGGCCTTCAGGCAGCTGTGGTGACACACAAGGAACAAAGAGCACGCCCTGCCCTGAAAACTGTGCTCCAATTCGTGCATGTTTATAGATAGTGGTTATGTGGTGCAACTGCAAGTTGTATTCTTCTCTTGCTACTGTTCCTATGTTCATCCTTACAGCAGGTGTTCGCATTAAGCTGAGCATTGAATGCTTGGCTTATCCTCTGAATCATGTCAAGCTTTGGTCTCTCATCATCCCATCCGTTGACCACCTCCTCTATCACATTAAAGCCAATGACAGGATTTTCAGCCACATTGGGATCACTAGTGGAGGCACCTGCAGTGTTTCTCCTGAGTGGGGCTCACTGTGAAGTCTACATTTGACTTCCACCCAACCATCAAAGGGGATCTCAGTCTGGATTGCAGCAAATCCAGTAAGTGACCCAGGCCCAAGGAGTTCCTCCATTGGTCTGACTGAACTCTGAGGCAAGTGCTGTCTCCTCCAGTGATCACTTATGACACTCACGTGAACTCCTGTATTCCATAAGGCCTCAACGGTAACATCATCTAACTGGCCGTAGACAAGACACTTTTTACCAATGAGGTTAAAAAGTTTGGCTTGACTTTGAGGGGGAAGATACTTTACAGGGGTGGTATTGATCTGTGGTGTATTGGTAACATGTGTCATAGGATAGGCCTGCATTAATATTGGGTTTGACTACTGAGGGTCTCAGCTCAGCAGTCCATTGTCTTGCCCTCCTTCCTTCCTCATCATCATATTCTGAATTCCACAACAGCCTCTGTCTAAGTTCTATGGCCTTAAACAGAAAGTTCTGAGTTGGCCTGGACTTAGTACTCTGATCACAGCCTGATGATTTCCAGTTTCAACTTTATTTGCATAGATAGATAGATAGATAGATAGATAGATAGATAGATAGATAGATAGATAGATCGTGCCATTCAGATTTTATGGCCAATGTATGTTTGTATTTTCAAAATACTTTTCACATTCATTTCATACATTTCATTTCGATACATTTACAGTAGGGCTATAAAAATGTTTCCCCCCCACATTTTGACTTATCAGGAGAATTCTGTATTTCATCCAGTCGAGCCAGTGGTTGAATGGTCTCTCAATTATCTGCAGATGAACCGTATCAATAATATTAACCAGGTCCAGGTGTTCCCTTTACTCTTGCGACCACGCCCATTTTTCCCGGCTTCTCCAATTAATTCCGGTCATGCCGATTCTTTGCGACCGTCATATTTTCTTGTCCTCATTTAAACAGGATCTGGGGGGGGTGTGTCACATGTCTGACGACGCCGAGACCGACCTTGGCTCCTGTGTTGATAAGATGGGCAGGAGGGCGTGGCTCCCGACCGAGCGCACAGATCCACGCACACACACACACACACACGCAGTAATTTAGTTACTGTCTGAACAGCAGCCATGTGGGGAAAAACATCTCAAACTTTATTTTAGAAAACATTTTAAGTGAAGCTGGATTTTAAAAGGACAGCCACCGGAAACGACCACAGTAAGAAACGTCCGTCTGTCTGTAAATGTGCGTAAATGGACTGTTGGAGTAATTTCATCGTACTAATGTTACGCCATGCGGAAAAAAACCAAAGGATACACGTTTCTGACTGGCTTTGAATGCACAAAACGTAAATTTGTAACTATCCTAACTGACCAAAATGTGACTTCCCTAGATTGCTTTGGCACTGGAGTAGTTGGTAAATGTACCTGATCGATCTTAATGTTTACGTGTGATAATGGCTCTATTTTATCGAAGTAGGAGGAAATGTTGATTTGCGCAGAAAGAATGTAGGATAGCTGGATAGAAGGATAGAAAGCATCCGCGTACACTGTATTTGGTATTTTTGGACACGGACACTTTTTACGAGAAGTTCATGTGAAACATTAATACAGTAGTGGTCCCGTCGGTAGTCACGTCAGAGGTTAAGGGTTTAAAGCTAGGTAAGCTCAAAACCTAATAACTTCAACACAAGAACACAGATATAATGAGTATAGTAGGGATTACTGAAGGGATTTGGAAGTACAAAGTCCAGGTGACACCCTGCGCATCACTCGGGTCACGTGGTGTTTATTGGTGGTCTGCGTAATTGACACCGGTTCGACCGTTAATGGCGGGAATGAACTGTTGATGACATGGAAGTGTCCGTATTTGCTGACCGCTGCGTGCTCTCCTTTTTGACGTTGATCTTCTTCCACTTCTACGCCCATAATGACTTAAAATGTCCTGTAATATGTGTGTGTTACCGCAATGAACTTTCAAAACGCAGCCTTTGGTTCCGTAATTGTTTCACAGCCAGTGAGTCTCCCTCACTAAATTAGGTTTTAGATGTTCGACTTTACTTAGATAATAATGTTAATATGCCTCTGTTGTACAGCTGTTTTATGGTGGTGGTGGTGTCTATCCCAGCGGTTATTGGGTGAAAGGCAGACTAAATCCTGTACAGGTCGCCAGGCCTACAGCAGGGCTGACAACATAGAGACAGACAACTCAATCACACTCCCATTCACACCCATGGGGAATTTAAATACGCCAGTTCACTTAAGATGCATGTCTTTAGCCTCAAAG
>OMNV01016185.1:26353-72321 GCA_900303265.1 Brotula barbata | reverse complement strand
CGTCAGTTCGTACTTTCGGTTCTCTAGCTTTATGAAATTAAAACTCATACAGCTAGATAACCAAAGACACAAACTAAGCCATCGTCTCTTAAAGGGGCCGCCCCGACACAAGGGAAGAGAGAGAGAGAGAGAGGGAAGAGAGAGAGGGGAGAGAGAGAGGAGAGCCTGGCCGTGCGCATATTACACAGGGAGAAAGAGAGAGAGAGAAAGAGAGAGAGAGAGAGAGAGCAGCAACAACGCTGCTCAGCATCACAACACGCCAACAGATCACATTCATAGAAACACTCGGTCCATATTTACACGGAGGACAAATGAAATATAAAATAATAAATAAAATAAGTTCATCCCTAACCGGTCACAGCCCGTCTGAAACACTTTAAACACCTGAAAGTGACGAATCTGCGCCTCCGTAAGTTAAATATCCACAAATATTGACGTAAAACTGTGAAATTATCAATTCGCTCCTACACGTGCTGTGTATATAAATATAAATATGACGATCAAACCACTGAACTAAATGTTTGTTGAGCATAAAATAGATTTTGCACCCACACACACTCTCTCTCACACACTCTCACACACACACACTGTCACAACACACACAAAAAAACTCCTGTAAAAAAAAAGCAGCATTTAGAATTTATCACCAGTCAGAAGGGAATTTTGCTTTGTGATGTGTGGATGAAAGAACAACCGTGTGCTCGTGTAAATATTATAGATTTTTTACACACACACACCAGCATACACATCCCACACCAGACCAGTAAATCTGCCTTTAAAAACAGGCATTTTGGTGTGTTTTATGAGAACGCTGTTATTTTGGGAGAGCCATTACTGGACCATAAAAACACAAATCTACCGTGACATCAAAATATATAATATATACAAGAGAGAACCCGGAGACTTATTCACACACCGGTCATATACGACTCTCACACACACACACAGCTTACATCCCACTTACTTGCATATCAGGCAAACTCCACTGATTAGTTTAATATCGTCCAATAAGTTCAATTCCCGCCCGGTTCCCCTGATTGGATCCAAAGATGAACGGTACACGAGCGTTTATAACGTCTCTACATTGGCGTCTATGAGCGCAGCGCAACGCGAGCGTCCTCAGCCTCTCACACACAAGATGCGACTGACAAGTGGGGAGAGCCCGACGGTACTGAGAGCACGATGACTCCGCCTCACACATACACATACACACACACACACACACACACACACACACACACAGCCTGTGCGTGTGTGTGTGAGAGAGAGAGGGAGAGAGGAGTGAGAGAGAGGCGGGAAATTAAGGTGTTAGACGATCAAGACTTCTCTCATTCATCATCATTCATCGTTCATCATCATCATCATCATCATCATCATCATCATCATCATCACCCGGACAAATAAGCAACGATTTTAACTTCACACGATATTTCACAAACACAAATATTTCACGCTGAAATGAGATTTTTACTCCTTTTTGCCAAGTTTTACGCTTGATTTGCAAAATTTGGAAAATTAGTCAGAGAATGGAGCAAACTTTAGCAAAGTATACTACAGAATACAGTTAAATAAAAACAGAATTTAAAAAATGCTGAGTTTGAAGGCATTTTCCAGTTTGACTGAACAAGCCTCCCTATCCTGTCTGCAAATATGATAAATGACGCAATCATCTGTCCCACTCATGTCATCTGTTAATGGCTGCTGGAGGCTTTGGTGCCCATTTCACGCGAATTTATTTATTTATTTGTTTACCTGGAGAAACTTTGAATTGTCAGAGCATAAACACTCTCATCACTATTTTCCCCAGTAAATAATATTACAATCCTTTTATTACAGAACACTATGGAGAGGCTGGTTGGCACCCAGCAGAGGAATCCGCTGAGTTTCCACAGCCGAGGCCCAAATCCTCATAGCATATTCAAGCTGCACACAGCCGCCTTATCGTGCGTGATATTATGAGCGATATCTGAGCGAGATAACGATCACATTCTTTGATAACAGAGGCCACAGCAGAAAGAAGACCCACACAGCAACTTGCAATATCTCTCAAAGTTCCAAAGTGTGTCTCTCTCTGTGTGTGTGTGTGTGTGTGTGTGTGTAGGCAAAGCAATATAAGAGAGTGCAGCCCGGCTTTCCAAACGCACCTTGCATCAGATAGCAGGCAGGTATCTGATTATTGCGCATGGGCAATCTGTTAGTATCATGGAGGAGCAGCTTGGCTGTCAGACTGCAGCTCCACTGTTTGCGTTCTGTTCTCCTCAGCATCATTTATAAGCAGATCTAATCAGCCTGGCCTCTGCTGTTGTTATCCTGTAATTGAACTCCACGCACAAATACGCACGCACACACGGTGCAGCGCGCACGGTGTTTTTAAACAGAAAAGGCCCACAACGGTGTTCAAAAAAAAAAAAAAATCCATTATGTGCAGCATTAGCATGAGTATTCGCAGTGGCCGTGGCTCCTGAGCATGCGCGATGGACACCAAAGTGCACGTGGCTCTTTATGAAGCGTCTGCTTGTATATTCAGTACATGGACAGACAGTGTGAGAACCTGTAAATACTGAAGCACGGGGACTGTCTATGACCTGCAGGGTGTCTTCACAAAGGAGAACACGCTGATTTATTTCCTATTATTATTGATGGGTATTTGTTTACCCATACACATTTCCTCTTCTGACTCATAATTCAAATTCATTTCAGATAAGACAACTGAGGAGTAACAGTTGTACTCTGAAAATGATAACTCGTCAGATTAAGCATCCACTTTGTCCCCATATATGACCACTCTCATTTAAACCACAAATATTGAACGAAATGTATCAATTATATGGATTACCTTCCTCTGTGCTGCACTGTGCAACACCGTTCAAACCACTGAACACACACACACACACACACACACACACACTGTACCAGCATTTATAGAATTTATCACCAACCAAGAATGTAGCATTTTGTTTTGCACAGCATTAAAATAAAATGAGCGTAAGATAGTTGCCATTTTGTTAATATTATAGTTTTCGCTCTCCCTTTCTATCTCTCACACACACACATAAACACACAAGTTGCTTTTACGTACAAAAACTTGACCCCCTACTCCATACACACACACACACACACACACACACACCTGCTCCGATCCTCAACACCCCCCTTCCCTCCAAAAAAAAGAAAAAAAAGAAAAAGAAGAAGAAGTCAACATCAAGTTCAACAACGTGCCGGGGAGACATTTGCATAACAATCCGGTCTGGGTTCCCCGAGGTCCCCCCACACAACAGAGTCTGGCGTCAGCCCCGCTACATTTTCCCAGGCTCCCAACAATATCTCCCTACTGAACTCTGCACTGCAGCGCTGCCCCCCCTCCTCCTCCTCCCCCTCCTCCTCCTTTTATACATGAATACTTCTTACATGAGCACATGGCTGCGGAGGCCCTCATCAAATATTCCGGATTTTGCATGCGTCTAAATGCTAATTACTGACATTCTTCCCTGATGAAGCCTCTCCTCCTCTTCTTCTTCTGTCTGTCATGGCTCTTTCAGTCTGTTCTGCTATCAATCTGGTGAGATTTCATCACTCAGTTCAGCTCTGATCTTTGGATCCTAAAGAATTAGTTGGGAACTTTAAGGATTATTTAGTCTTTGTTAAATTATCACCGTAAATTCCCTAATAAACTGACACAGCCAAGCCGTTTGAGTCTAACGTTCCCTTCAGTGAGTTCACGTTCATGTTTATTATCACGTCATCACGGTAGGTAAATACGTGAGGAAAAACTCGTGTGCAAAATCTTTAGAAAGCAACAAAGTATGTGAACTAAGAGTAAAACAAATAGAATATGAAACATAATAATGATAATATCACAGTAAAACAGGGGGAGAAAAGTTAGAAATAAAATGTGTAGAAAATTAAGAAAGTACTGCTTAAATATTTAGCCATTTTTAGGATGATATGTCAATGATCATATTTTAAATATATATATATATATAAGCAAAGGAAAATGAGTATGAGGAACCTTGCAAAGAAATGAGAATATTTCAGTGCAAAAAAAAGTGTTACAGAGAAGAATCCTTTGGGATGGAGTTGAAATCTTAACAGGACATCAGCAGCTGTTTAACATCCAGGTGGCCTGGCAGTAGAAATAATAAGGGAAGTGTACAATAATCATGTTGCTTAAAGCCTAAATTGAGTACAAACTGCTCAACCTGAGTACTTACACATCATATGAAATAATCCAATACAGGTCCACATAGTTTAATTTGGTGTGTGTGTGTGTGTGTGTGTGTGTATGTGGAGGATTTTCATCTTATTTTATTATTGTTTATGAATATTTGCCTTCCTGCCATTTTATGTAGGGAAATCAACTCTTGCCACATCCATGTGAGGAAGGAGGAGGAGGTTGATGATGAAGAAGAGGATGGTCTATCATACTCGTCAAACAGGTCACACACCAATATAAAACTCGGATGACTAAATATCTCAATCTATATCATCTGCACCTCTCTCTCTCTCTGTATTCACCCAAATGCCATGGATATTTTTGACATTAACTCTGATCTTCATCACATTTTCATTTAATCTTCTAATTTGTCACTTCACAAATGGCTATAACGATGACACATTGTTTGTTTGTTTGCACAGTGTGTGCGGCAGAGGCAGTGTGACAATTATATAAATATATGTTTGCATTTACAAAGCGCACCTGGAGAACCAATGGAATCTGTGCAACTTTTCATCAAGTTTGTATGAAGCCACTATTAAGCATTTCAAGTTTATGCTGTGGGGGGATCTATATTCGATTTATTGATGCACGTTAATCTCAACCTGTCCTCTGTGCCTGCGTATGTGTGTGTGTGTGTGTGTGTTTATGTTTTTGTTTAAGCTCTTTACATTATGTATATGTTCAAGCTGCAACACTGAGCAAAAGATTAATTTCCCTAAAGAGCCATCAAAGTATATCTAGTTCTTATTTAGATAAGATTCATGCACAGAGTCATTAATGCTGTTATTAATAAAATACAGTTAGTTTATTGTCTGTACGTGCGGGCCAACAGGTTGTGTCAGCAGCAGCAGGTTTGCTTTGGGAATTAATTTTAATGATTTGGATATTAAAGCTAAACCACGTCTAAAGGCTGGTATGCCTCCTGTGGGTGAATCAGAGACATACAGTACACTGTACAGTAAACACACTGTCAGGCTGAAACAGCGCCACCCTTTGGTGAGAAGGCACAAGATCCAAACTGTACAACTGGTACGAATTTTATTACGTGTGAATTTAATTGGGCTTGCACCACAAATCTTGTCTTAATTTAAGAGAAAAGGAAAACATTAGAAAGTGAAATGACAAAATAAAGTTGTTTTTTTTAAGATTAAATGTAATAAGTCAGTGTGTCAGTATTCGGTCAGTGCAATCTTTTCTTCCCACAGAAAAGCAATTAGCAATTTTTAATTATTATTATTTTTAAGCAAAGCAGCCCACAAATTGAGCATTAATAATTAAGTTTAGATAATGCTAAATAGAGTAACATTAAAAAAAGAAAGAAAAATAAATTAAATGAGCGAAAATAATGTTAAGTTAAATGTAAGGCAAATGTTCAATAATCAATTTTAGGGTATAATAGAAATATAATTAAATATACATGATTTATCCTCACATTTATACTTCACAGCCCATAATAATATTAAAAGTTTCATTGTTGGAAATCTATTATCTGTAACAGAGCAATCGTCTGAAGAAAATTTGTGTACACATTATGTCCTTTTTTCAACACACGTATGAATACTTTAGTGTTTGTTTTTCAAAATTTATATCCAGCATTATATATTCAGTCTTTTAATGTGAAGGATAATGGGCTGTATTTTAATAGAATTCCAGTAACGTGCATGCTAACGTATTTCATTACACTCTATAGCTTTTTTGGCTCAAGCCTAAATTTAACAAACGCTGCAACTTCTGGTTTAATTAATTTCACCCACGTTAGAGTTTATCCTAATTGTGCAATAACACAGTATATGTTTTATGTATCTTACTGCACATTAAGAGCGTAATGAAAGTGTGTATCTGGCAGGGGGTGGTGTGTAATCTCCACAGTTTGGTTAAGTGTTTGAGAAAGTAATCAAAATGTATTCATATTTTTTTCTAATGACTTCAAGTTTGTGTATAGCAAATAAATAACCACAAATTATAGATTTCAGATAATTTACATAGGTGATAGTGGAATAAGATGTGAACAGTTAAAGGCTTCTGGATGAAAGAGGTCAACTGCTGACCTAATAACGACTGTCTTTAAATTTATTTTGAAATAAAGGTTTTATAAATCATCTTATTTAATCACAGAAATATGGAACTGTTTCAGGCCAAGTCTATTTTGTGAACTGCATTAAGTGCAACAGAATGCATCAGTTTTGGTTAAAGTTTAGTCTCTGTTCTAACTGAAAATTAAGATAGAACACAAAACTCATGCTGAGGAATATTTCGTTTAAAAATATCCTGCTGGAAGAAGATATTAATAATTTGTTAATTTTGAACAATTTGGCATTAATTACCATATATTGGAAATAAACTTTATGGCCCAAAGCTGAAGAGTTAACACACCACACCTAATATGGACTCTAGACTTTTGATACCTGGATGAAGCATTTATTCTAAGAAAATTAGCCCATAAATCAAATTAAGATTACAGAAAAGATGAATTATTTTCTAAATGAAAAGACAAAACCAAAGCCTGCTTTATTATTTCCAGCCAGTTGTTAACGTATCACTTTACTCTATATCACTCCATATATACTAAACGATTGCAGTATGAATCTTGCTCATTTTTTTTCACGAATAAACTAATTTATTTGAAACAAGTCTATCATTTTAGAATATCTAATGACAATCCTTACAAAACAATTTTACCGATACCCTGTGTCCAAGAGTATAGCAGGATAAAAGACAATAACACACTGGCTGGTAACTCATCAGTCCACATTGTAACACTATATAGGAATGAAACAACACATAGCACATTTTGCAAGATGCAAATTAATGAACATTAACAGTGAAGAGTTTGGAATTATTCTGAAAAGTTGGAAAACATCATGAGAGGTCTGTACCCTAGAAAGATTGAATTGAAAGCCATTTATTTTTGGATTTAGGTCAACTTGACTTGCTGCAGGGGTGGGATGCTGCACTAATCAAACTGATTTAGATTTATTTTACATTTTTCAACATTTGTCAATAACACACCGGTTTTAGCTTCCATTTTTATTGTTTTTGTACTCTTATATTTTAGTCTATTGTTTGTAAAACTGTCTTTCCAGCTTCTGTATTTGGTATGTCTCTAATCTTCACTTGTTACACTTTTGAAGGCCTCTTGGTCTGTGGCTTCAACTGCTGTAGCACCAAAATTCTCTGCAAATCAATAAAGTACTTTCCTTTCACAAATAACCTAATTCTAAAAATCAGGAATCACAATGAAAATTTAATGACGCTGAAAATTATTAACATCTAGAAAACCGCTCAAAAGTAACATAATATTAAAAGTAAAACGAATTACTCGTAATAGTAGAACTACAACGACAAATTCCGATTTAACTGTGAGTGTTGAAGTTCTGGAACAACCACAACAAACCAAGAAAACGCGTGAAAACGAATAAATAATCACAAATTCCCGAGTGCGTTTTAGTGCACAAAATGAACAATTCTAACTTCACACGGGTAAAGTATCCTACACACTCATCAAGTAGTAATAACAGGCTAATTACTGGATGCATGCCAGCAAAAAGGCACCAGCTATGAACCAGAGGTTGACGAGGCGTGTAGGTGTGATTGTAACATTTATGATCTGCATGAGAACAACAACAACAACAACAACAACAGTAATGGGCGGACACAACACTTGATGAGCACTGAGGTAAACTAATAAAACGTCACATGCTTAAATATGACGACAGTTTAACTAAATGAACGGCAAAGCCCAACATATAGACGATACACGTTATTACATGTTAGGAAGACAAAGATTGTCCTTGTGGGAAGTTTCTTACCGTCCCGTAGACAGCGGCTGTTGTTGTCTTAGTTGTTGTTGTTGTTGTTGTCGTTGTTTGTCATTAGTGGCGGTACTGATTGGTTGTACTTGATGTTGTCCCGTCGCGGCTCTGGTGCAAAGAGAGCTCTCATTTGCGCTCTGCTGCTTTTTATGTTAATCAGCGCCCGCGCGCCCCGCAGCCCGCGTTCCCACGAGCCGCATTCCTCCGCTCAAGTTCAAGCTCAAAGCGCGCGGCGTGGCGCGGCGCGGCGCGGCATTACTATGCGGGGCGTGTCGCGTGGCTAATTCCACAAAGGCGCGCGTGCACCGGCCGCCGTGGGAGAGTTCGTCACCTTCCATTAAGATTCAGCACAGAAACAAGATGGACGGGAGGGACCCGTCTAATGTGCGCTCGAATGTTTTCTGTTGTCACTAAAACAGTGAAAACACGGACACAAGGCCGTTAGAATTTAAAACGATACTCTGTAAGGCGCTTTAACCCCTCACAGTCCGGAATGGGTCCATGTTCGACATGTTGGAAATGTTTGTTTTTAAGTTTTAGTAAAAGGCTGTATGACAACAATACATCAGCATGCTTTGGATGTCTGAATTAGATAAAAGACATCAGACAGAGTGATTTTTAATGAATGCAAACGCAAAAAACTTTCAAAAGTCATTTTAGAATGCCTTATATTCCTTTATAACGTAAGGGTGTGATATACTCACTCCTTTACGCCTTATTTGGACATTGATCATAAGTTTTTATGTCTCATATCCACACAGATTTTACAACTATAGTGTTTTTATTGTGATTTCATCTATTTATTACACTTTAATGTTTTTGAAATTGTGCTCAGAGAGGTCACTGTGTTTGTATTTTGCTGCATTTTAGCCTCTTAAACACTTTCTTCATATTAGAGTTTTAGTTTAATTTCTACTAAAAAGTTTCCTTATATAGTAACTTTATCAGGATGCACTCTGGGGAAACCTGTGCAGAATGATACCAGACACAACTAGAATAAGGGATTTTAAGGGATTCTTTTTTTTAAATCTGAAGCTTAAAAAGTGTTTGATTTTTATGAATTTCTTTTTCATAACATCTGTAGAAATGTTATGCCTTTTCTTTACCAAATTTTAATGGGTTACTAATATTAAAAGGTACATTAAATCTATTCGAAGACTTTGAAGTCCTGTTTGCCTTAAAGTGTGCTCAAGCATCAATTTATTTACCAGTGCTTAAGTAACGGACCACCTGTGTTATAGAGTGCTTAACAAACTAACTAACTGACAAAGTATTTTTTTCTATAATGAAAAATAAAGAGTTTATTTACATTGTGTCACCAAGTGCTTCACAGGTTACAACAGTTACAACCAGAATAATAACCACCCAAAATACCTGTTCAACAAGGTTTTAAGACAATATTTTAAAAGAGCACTGCTCGCTGACTTGGTGCACAGTAAATCCTTCAAGTTAGTCTTAAACTTAGCCTGAGGGCGGCGAGGAGGCCCTGATCGGACCACCAGAGAGACATGTTGGATAAATATGGGGTCACAAAGGGAGCCTGATTGTTGAGAGTGTTACTTGTCTGACTCAAAATAGGGCAATATAAAAAGGAGAGGCCTAAATAAACGTGTGTGTGTGTGTGTGTGTGTGTGTGTGTGTGTGTAATATCAGTGTAGTGAAGCAAAAGAAATACTAAAACAAAATGCAGCTGGTGGAAAGAAACGGAGCGAGACAGTCATTTAATAGTTTAGTCACGTTTAAGATTATATTTTTGTGAAGATATATTACTTTTCTTATGTGACATTGCATGATTATGTAAGCTTTTCTTTGTTTTCTATGTTTTTTTCACCTCTTTTCTCCCACAATATTTCAAAACAAACCACTCTGGGGACATTTTAATACATTTTAGGACATTTAGATTCTGCTGTACTAACAGCTCATCAAGCTAATGTTTTGTTTTTTAATCCTTGTTGTTTTTCCGTGTCTGTCCCCATCTGCTTCTCCTGATTCATTCCTGCACCTTTTATTCTGTATTTCTAACAGAGGTCATAACTGAGACCAACAACTCTCCAACAAGCTCCTGTTGATGTTAAAAAGAATAGTTTCAAAACTTTTAACTCATTCACTCCGCATGAAAATCAGTTTGATCTGTCTGATGTCGTTAAAAGCACAATGTGTTTAAGAGTTTAAAAAATCCTGTGAATGAAGTCACACGGAAGAGTTTATTTTCAAATAATTTTATTTTTAGTGTTTTATTTTCTTGTGTAACTCTTTCATAATTATTGAATGTTGCTGAATTTTATACATATGTCCACATTATGATTTTTGAACTGATTTCATCAGGACTGAAACAGACAAGGTGACATCACTGTAATATTTCCTGTTGTGATTTGAATCCGAATTTGTAGAAAACAAACCCAGGACACAGCCTTGGTGTTACCAAGCAAACTATTGTCTTAAGATCAATATTTTGGGCCTGTAGATAACTTTAAAATCTTTAAAACACCTGGAACATTCACAGTAGTTAAATTGATGATTCCCATGGGAACTCACAGATTTCAATAAATAGTAATGGGTTTGTGAAATGTGTAAGTTTAGAGATCAAAGTCATAATTTACCACATGAAAGCATATTGAAGAAAAAGTATTCTTTGTAATTTCACCCCACACAAGGCTTAAATGTAATTTTGGGAAATGCTCAGATTGCAATTGAAGGGGTTGTAACAATTGTTAATGTATATAATTATAAAAATGAGGATTATACAGGTCAGGAACAGCACCTCAGGACTGCCTCATCTTTCTTCTGAAGTAAAATTCAAACCCAATGTAGGGTCCATCCCTTCAGAAGGCAGCTGAAACAACACTTGATGTTTTGTGTGAAATGATTTGATGATCCTGACAGAAATAATCCAGAAAATGACACAAGACCCCAGTCTATCTCACAAATTATAGATTATGATAATCATGGGAAAATATGTAACTACATTTTTTATCAACTAAACTATACTAAAACGCATTGCTATTTGTTACTTTACAAATAAAATTGTAGATCACATGAGGCTTATTTTAATCTCCAGCCTCCTTTTCAGCCATGCAGTGTCTGTCTGCACACACAATCAGCAGCTCAGTGTGTGTTTAATGTCGCAAGCAGAATCCCATATGTATGGCACGTAAGTGTGATGTGTCTAGCCAGACTATAATTGGCTGGCTCAGTCCCAGACAGCCCTCACCCACCTCCCCATGTTGTTGCATTTGAGGTCCCATAAAACGGTGTCTGGCTCACTGAACCCATGACCCCTCTGGGAATGAATCCCTTACCGAGGATTTGGATGATGTGGTTCTGTGATCAGGATTTTGAGAATCTTAGGAACATATTTTGGCATATTATTTCATGATTATCCTTATTTTTTCACATTTACGATTCATGTCATTGCATTGAATTTCCACTCAGATTGTTTCCATTGTATCATGTTATAGTAATAATTGCATTTATTGTTTTTGGATAATCCGAAATGTTCACATCCACTTCAGAAATTGTGGTGCAGCTCGTCACAGTCGTTCCTGAAAAAAAGGAGCAAAACTAAATGAATGAATGCGCCTGTGAAGCAGCTTGTTGCTTATATTGTTCAGCGTTTACAAGCCCATATATTGCTTCACGGGCATCCATTTTACAGAGTGCCTGACCCGAACTCTAAAGACTGAACAAGCCCATAAAGATGTTCACTCTCGCTGTGGTCCTGCTAAACAGGTCAGACTCATCAGCGCGAAGGGAAACATTTGATTATTTCATGACGGCACAGAGGGCTGGCCAGGTCAGAGGTCATCTGACCCCCAGCCCCCTGAGGCATGGAGTGTGCCGGTGACCGCCGACTGTTGATGAACTCAAGGACAGTGCATTTAGTGACCTTCTGTGTCACTCGCCGGACAACCAGCGGATGTGCAATGAGCTTTGATCAGCTGACCTGGTCAAGGCAGCTCCTCGTGGACATCATGTGATCTCAACACTAATTCACAATAATAGACAGTAATATGATTGGTTTGAATTGTTAATCAGCAAGGATTATATCACTGTTACACTCAGTTTACTCTCCTTAGCTGATAAGAAAGAATGGATGCAAACAATGTCTCCCTCTTGCCCACAGTGTTTTACATCACACGTACTGCTGTTACTCGGCCCACTAACCGTAGGTGTTTACTTTGAAATCTTGTGAAACACAAAGAAACGTGAAGTAACTGACTCCTTCCTGTTTCTTTCAACATAGAAACATTTCTAAATTATGTTCATGATCAGGCTCGCTCCAGTTGTAACTTCTTGATCCCAGGTTTCTCAGGACCATTAATCAGAGTGTCCTGGCTGTCCCTCTGATGAAGTTTGAGACTTTGGACCAGTGTCACCAAGGACATGAAATGGACCCTTTAAATGTTTTTAAAAATGTCTTCAGACAGGGTTTATGCCGATTTTTGTTGTCTCTTTTTAATGCTTGAATGTGTTTGTCTTTGTGTGTTGTCCTGTCCTGGTGATCTGTGTCTAACCTTCGGTCTTACCAGACACTTGAGCTCATCTTTTCTTTTTCTTGTCCTTTCTTTAGGTTTGCGAACTAATGCCCCTTTTACAAATGACTAGTTAAGACATTTGTGATTGTTTCAGTTCCCGTGGGGATTTGTGATGTGATACCTCCACATATGAAGACAGGATGTCATGTGAAGATGGGACACCATCTCATCCTCAGCCAACCGTGTAAGCCAGACACCCAGCCAGTCTGTGTGCTGACACGGCTTCAACGAGACCTTTGCCACCTGCACATAATAGTCACGATTTCCATGTAGACAATAGCGTGAGACTAGCCAAGGATAACTTAGAACAACAAAACAGTTTGAATCAGACGTTTTGAACTATAGAGTAAAATTGTGAGGCAAGTTGCATTTGTGTTTAAAGTGGTCCCCCTGCAAGATGTTGTTTATGTCTGAAATAGATCACTGACATTGTTCAGTATCTAAAATAGTGCCCAAAGAAAGCCAATTTCACCAATTTTATTGTAGAGATATGTTTAGCTTTCATTGCGGCATGCGTAACATCTATCTTTGTGTTGTTAAAGTAATAACACAGTGAACCATACGGGTCCTTTCAAAGGCGTGATGGTAAGTGAATGCCAAATCTTTCCAGAATGATACAACTTAAAAAATCAGCAACCAAGTTGAGACATAAGTGACTTGAAAATCCCCGAGTATCATTTTGACACAGCATCCTTTTGCATTTTCCTTTTGCGTGGTGGTCAAAGTAGGCAAAACTGGGTATGTACTGGTGGGCAGTCTTTACCCACCCCCAAACCACCGCACACACACACATGCACACCGCGGGGCAGTCATTTTTCACCCAGCCCTATAGGCCTCTGACAGGTCTGGGAGAGGGTCTGTCTCCATGTAAGGCAGACTGGCAGGACTGACACCTCCGTATAGTGACGTTAATTATGGGCATCTGCTTGGACGCCCCAGTCTGGGGCCTTGCAGGGTCCTTGGCTGTTGCTATAGGGACGGCGGAGAACCGTTGGTGCTGTGGGGGGCAGACAGAGACCCTGTTATTCTCCTGGGGGGTGGCCAGACATGACCCCCCACGACTCACCCCTTTTGATTTGGGTGGGAAACAGCGAGCGGCCAGCCAGGAAAAAGACAGATTCATTTTGCGGATTATGGGTGCGGATCCTGTGAGACAGCCAGGGATGGTGGTGGAAAAACAATTTGGTTGTAGGTGCAGGAATACTGTAAAACTATATGAGTCCTATTCCATTTAATTTATCCGGTATGCCATCATAGAAATATGTGTAAAATATATCTAAACATTGAATTATTTAAGAATGGTCAAAACCTTATTTCAGAGGGCCGAATTATCATTACAGCGACACAGAGATACAATAAAATAGAAAACTTAATTCACAAGCACACAGACACACACACACACACTGTTTGGACTTGCTTTATTCCCACTTTGCATACATTAGCCAGTGTCTGTGCTGTGAAATGCATTGTTGTGTTTTCCCACGCCTCCTTATTTGATGTCTCTTTTGTCACTGTGAATAAAAGAAGATTGATGAATGGGAGGTGGACCTCGCTCCATCTGAGAGGGAGGGAGACCCACGCCAAGAGGCGGCTACAGTGGCAGCGTCTGACCCCTGTTGGTCAAAACGTGAAAAGCTAACACCACCCAAAAATAAAAGTGAAAAAAGACTTCTGATGGTTCTACAGTAAAGCGTTTAGAAAGGTTTTTAAATGTTCTTCTAGACACAAAACACAAGGCTATCTATCTATCTATCTATCTATCTATCTATCTATCTATCTATCTATCTATCTATCTATCTATCTATCTATCTATCTATCTATCTATCTATCTATCTATCTATCTGTTCAAAGTGATCCAAGGTTTACGATATAGAGGATGTGACGCTATCCATGGTCCTGAAAATGAATCCTGTTTGATAAAATCCAAACTATGTGTTGTTTGTTTGGTGGTTGATGAAGTCATTTTATAGATGCAAGTTTAGGTTGAATTACACTGATAACATTTCCTTTTCATAGGCTTAACGAAACCTCTACAAAATGATATTGTGAAGCACTGTTTAAAAAATAGCTTATTTTCCTTATAAATTAGACACATAATTGATTAGCTTACACAGGTTTCTGTTGAATTCATCCTAATACTCTTGATATCTTAAAATAGGATGCGCGTTTTACCAGAATTTGAAATAAATCCCAGTGTTTTGTGGAGGTGGGGGTAACTTCAATTCTCCATTTTTTACCTGCATTTTCCACACCCTCCCATAGATGGCAGTATTACAATACTGCTGACCATCTCAAAGCCTAAACTACTGTTAAAGGCTTTGTCACATTCCTATTCATTAGATAGTATTTCTATTAATTTCCTTAAATAACGTCTGGAAATAAGATAAGGTTGACAGTTATCATTTATCATTTCTTAATGTCTTTCTGGGGAACAAAAGAAGTTCCAAACTGTATCACACATTGTATATACTATTTCTAAAATGAAAACATAGCATACTTATATACATAATGTATTTTTTATTAAAAATTAAATTATAAATTAAATATTATAATATGATAGTACATTTAATATACCATCACAAAAATACAACATTAAAACATTAAAAAGCTGTGGTAGTCTTTCAGCCAACGCCAATCAAATGTTGTGTCACCGATTACATCCACTAGAGGGCAGCATAACATCATCTACGGATCAGAATCAGTTTCCCAACCCTTCATTACCAGAAGAAGATAAAAGCGTTAGCTTAATACATAAAGTACAGAAAGGGACAACGGGGAGCATTATAGCGACAGAAAATGACTAAAACCAAAATAAAGGTAAGAAGATAAGCACCTTAGGTGAATTGGAGTATGTTAATTGACCACAGGTGTGAATGAGAGTTTAATTGTTGTTTGTCTGTGTGAGTCAGCCCTACGACAGACTGGCGACCTGTCCACTGTGTACTGGGAGCCCCACCAAATACAACAGGTAATTACGGTTAATTTACAAAAAAAGATGCAAATATTTTAAAAGATGTGCAATGAGCAAAAGAATATCACTTGTAATCTATGCACAAGGTGCTTGGTGTGAAAGACAGAATGATTGATGACTAATGGCTGTGGGGAAGAAGCTACACAGCGTGCGAACAATTAATCCCTCCAAATACATAAAATGTTTATAGCTTTGTCAGGCCTTGGAGGACAGAAAAACGCTTTCAACCAAATGTCAACAACAGCAGCTGGCAGACGCACCCAAGATCTCTCAAGGTTTGTCTCAGATTTGGGACAGCCTGCCATGCAGCAGCCTTGCTTGTCAGAGTTTTTCCAAAAGTTTTGGATGACTCCCTCATCACTTTCTGCCTGTCAGCACACTCTGCTGTAATTTACTGTATTATACAAGGACGAGCACTGCAACTCGGTGTGACACGAGCGAGCGAGGAGCTATGGATGGGGTCCAGGCTTGGTGGAAAAACAGTGGTTGCATTGCAGCAACGAGACTATTATCACCTCAGCAGGCCCACAAAGAGGGCAAAAGGAGGTGACCCACTATGAGAGCTGCGTTTAATGGTTGAGTTCAACGCAGGTCAGCTCTCCTGAGGCTGCGCCGGTTTCAATTAGAGTGACCTTTTTTACATAAGAGGTTAAAGGGAAGGCCCACAGCCATCACTTTAGTTAGCAAACAGAAAACAAACGGGGAATTGGATGAATATGTCTGCATTGTTAGTGACAGTGACACTGGCAATTTCACAAATTGTGATTTTTTTGGTGAAATCTTATCTACATGAGATCACTGATATTGTGGGGATATTCGACATTCAAGTACACAGCCACCATAGACTGCATGAACATAGATATGATTTTCTCTGGACGAAGCTGCTGGAAATCAATCGAAGCTGACGAATGAGGTCGGATTTGCAAAATAACATCAACATGTATGCATATTTTGCCTAAAGGAAAATTTTTCTGTTGTAGCAGATTTGATGTGCCTGTATTGAATATGGAGTTATGATCCCACTATACGTTTTTTGTTTCAGTTTTGTCTTCAGGCTCAGTTGTCGTGTGCCGCTGAAGGATGTGCAGGCATGTCTGCATATTCCTCACACTTCACTTCCCACTCACCAAGACACCCGAAGAGATCCAACAACACCAAGCACCAAACATCACAACAGGAGGAGGGGTGCACAGAGGCCAGTGGACAAATGAAGGACGAGCTGGTTTCAGGTGAGTACATTTGTATGTTTTGACCCAAACACAACTTTGTACTCAGTCTTTGTATATTCCTTTGTTGTGCTGTTCAAATGGTCCCGTCTACAACATTTGCACAAGAGTTATGTAAAAAAAAAGAAAAAAGAATATGTTGAATTCATGCTGCGTTCATAATTTAACAAGCCAAATCGTTGTAATTAGGAAAGAAAACAGATGGGCATTTTCATCGAATGAGTTAAATGTGGGTGTGTGTGTGAAAAAGATAAAGACACACAATTAAGATGAGTTAATTTCAGTTTCTAACATAAATAATCGGAAGATTTTCTTTGATATTCACCAGCGCTGACAGCTCCGTTGGCTGTGGCAGGATATTCTGGGATAAAACGTTGTGTAAACAATTAAGAACTTTACACTTTTGAGCAAAGCATTCAGTGTGAAATTTTCCTTTTATATCTTGTTTTATTTGAACGCTGTTTGTCGGTGCCGATCGGCAGGTTATTCTGGACACTTGTGAGATAAAAATAACACTGACTAACACTTCTGTGCAAGAATTATGCATATGAAATGTGAAAGAAGCAAGGCTTTCTATTTCTCAAGGAAACACCACAGAGAAAGCTGAGAAGCCAAAGGGGCAGGCCCTCACGTGAGATTTTAGGAAATATACACTCACTGAACATACTTCCGTGTGTCAGTGGCACAGGTAGAAGGACAGGGATCATGTTTCTCAGACGAGGTGACGATGAAACTGGGTTCAAATAGGAGTAAAGTAGGTCGAAGAGTGAGCTCACAAATCTACTTGATTATTCAGTCAGATTCCCCTCGGTGTCACTGAAGCAGTGAGGCAATAGACGTGAAACTCCCACTCCATTATGAGGCCAACTAGGACGAGTCTTACCTGCAGCAACGAGGAAATCCAGTTCACCTACTTATAATCTCTCTTTATGTCGCTATTGTTACCCTTTTTTGGAGTTAAAGTAGACTACAGACAAGTTAGCGTAATTTAGAGCGGCGCAAAGTGGAGCTGCAGCAGATCAAGGATAAGAAAATGTGTATCGGCTTGGATTACCTCTGGAGTTGGATCTTGGACACCAGCCACTTGTTTTATAAACTGAATATTAAACAGTAGCATGATGGCAAGTAACAGGAAACGTAGGTGGTCTCCTCTTCCATTTCAACCGTTTAGATTTTTATTGTTAAATCCTGTTGCTGATGCCATGTTTATTTCACACGCAGCAGTGTGTGATCAGTGTGATGTCTTTGCGCTGCATCTCTCATTCCCTCAGAATTCAAGGGGGCTTCAGGAGGCTCATCTCAACATGTGAAAACACCTCCAGATCAGCCGCATGATCTGTAGAGATTTTAGAGTATAAATGTCAATTTGAAGCTCTTGTATTGAGAACACATGCTTTATTGATGTAATATTTAATTATGAATATTGTGGATACCTGAGCTTGGATTATACTCACAAACATACAGCACGTGCACTGCATACACACACACGCACACACACGCACACACACACACCAAGGAGATTTGGCCCGGGCGTGATGCGCACTGTGACTTTTAGAAATGTCAGGAGCCTCGCCAAACAGACAAACGATGTCAATCACTCTCCAGCAAGGGAGCAGCCACCCATGAACAATAGAGAACACAGAATACACAAGGGAGGCAGGATGAGGATGATAATGACACAAAAACGACTTCTGCGAAACCATTATGGCGTCTTAACGGCAGCAAAATAAAACTGTCAAGTAAAGCGTCCTGCCCACGGTAGGAAACAAAGAGCGTAACGAGGCTTTGAATAGCACCGTGATTTTTGCATGCTGACAGAGATCCGTGATGCGTTTAGGCTCCTCTGTTGGCTTATTATTTGCTGGACTCGTTCCGCGCGCCTTTTGTCTTGCGGTGATGCTCTTAATGTGAGAAGATCAAACAGGCTAGTCGCCGAACCACAAAAAAGGAGTGGAGAAGGATGTGTGAGACCACAGCACATGTGTAAGACTCTCAAAGCCCAAACCAACAGGAGCTGAATGTGTTAATCGGCAGTTTTGTGCTGATGGCGCAGTTGTTACGACTAAGGTTGAGCCGCCGTGCTGTGTCAAGTGATCCCAAGCCAAGAGGCCCCATCTGGGCAGCAGCAGGGTAGTCGAGGAGGAAGCAGCCATACTAACCTCATGGAATAACTCCACACTCTTCAATCACAGGCCTACGGCTTCGCACCGTCTGCTTTGGTCTAATTTTCCATTTGCCATTTGGAAAAAAAAAATCACTCTTGGTTCTACTGAAAACCCATGTCTATACAAGATGATACCTATGTTGCCATCACAATACTAATTTTGGGCAATATGCATACATTTTTAGCAGCAAATCCCCTGTAGAAGGCATGAGATTATATTATGTTAGGGCTGGTGCTTCCTGTGTGTTTGGCGAGAGGCAGGGAGATTGAATAATGTCAGATTTACTGGAATATTGATTCTGAGCTTGTACGTGTGAGGGTTTTGAGACAGCAAAGATAGTTTTATGGGGTTTGAGGCTCACGTTTTGCCTGATAAGATTGATTTGAAGGCTGGCCTGCCGAGAGGAGTAACTGTGAGGAAAAGCTATTATTGTTAACAAACGAGAGTAGGGCGAATTTAACTGGGGAGAGGCAAGAAAATTTGAGCTTCACGCTTCTATTTTTGTGGAAGTCTTTCTTCTGAACGCTTGATCTTTAAAGATGTCCGTCTGCATCGTTACATGTGCGGTTAAGGAATTGGTGTGTACATTTCTGTGTGTGTGTGTGCGCGTGGGTGTTCATCTTTGCTTTTAGTGCAGCTTGGGTGAGGTTTTTAAAATCTGACTGGATGACAGCTTTAAAGAGACACAAACACCCACACAAATACACGAACACACACAGCAGCCCCTTTATAGGCTCAATTAAGCAGTGATCTACCTTGGCAGTTTAAATTCAGGTCATGTGTGAAGGAGCACCTGCGTATACGTGTGTGTGTTCACACTTTTGTACGTTGTGTGTGTTCACACTTGTGTACGTTATGTGTGTAATTGTGTACATTCTTGGACGTGATTGGTGAGGCAGGATGACAACTCTTTATTTGATTGAGCGTGCGCACATGTATGTATGTGTGTATGTGTCTGTGTGTGTCCGTGCATGTGTATGAGTCTCTAATGAGCTCCCCTGTGCAGCATCTGTGGTCTGTGTCACACTCGAGCCTTCATCTTCCTCTTCCTCCTCTTTCATCGTGAATCTGTGGCTGTATGTCACTCTTTTCACAGCTGCAGATAACAGCAGACAAATCACCACCACGCTTTAGACACAGGAAGCTCGGCTCACAAAGGAATGTGGACCGGGATGCAAACACACACGCACAGAGCTCTACACACACAACAATTATATTCAATGACAACTCCTCAAATAGACCAATGCAAAGGACAAATTTAATCCATGCTATGCACAATTGTTCTGTTATCCTCTTCTTCAGGTACGTCAGGAACCTTTTAATGTGCTGTACATGTTCAAATATAGTATATCAGCCCCACTGCTGTGACTGGAATGAAATATTCTGAATCCCACTGTAGTCTAGGTGGAGATGTGATGCAGTGACTCAAACATGACTTCACACAGCTCTGTCCAGAACTGTAATGGAACCATGGATGACAGATAGAGAGGGAGAGAGAGAGAGAAAGAGAGATTTACTTTCATGAACCAAAAAGGCAGAAAATCCATGTCAAATAATAAAACAGGCTTACTGATCACAGGGAAATCAGGAAAAACTCTGGAGTCCAAGATGGAAAAGGGAATACGGATGATCCAAAGTCAATGAGCAAAGAAATGGTCAGGGACATGAGTGACATGAGCAGGGAAGACGGAGACGGATGATGTGGATGGGGTGTAAAGATGCAGCGATGAATCATGAAGCTTCCATTTGGAAGGTGGCGATTCATCAAAATGGATGTAAAATGGAGATAATAATCATTAATGATTAAAAACCTAATTGAAAATATAAATAAAATATATTTCTGATGCATCGATTCCCTAAATAAGTCAAATCGCCACTGGTGGCTCACTTGATTAATACCGTGGTGCAGGTTTGATTCTACCCAGTGTGCTTTGCTGCATGTCATCTCCTCTCTCGTGCCGCACTGTCCTTCCTGTCTCTCTCTCTCTAATATATCTATATCTTTTTATAGATGCATAAAATATCTACATCCCTGCTAGTGACGGGAAATGGGAAACAGGTGTGGATCAGAGAACAGATGTTAGTTTCTCATAGGCTGAGGGCAGGCATGTGACCAGCAAGAAAGGGAAACTGGAACCAAAGAAGAGACGCACACACCCGCACACACACTCTAGGACAGCCACAGAGGAAGAAGCGGGGCAATCACTATTCAACTATTCATTTTCAGCTTTGCCTAAATGTGCAAATTACCAAGATCCAACAAATGGAATTAAAGGTCAGGCCGTAGCACTCACCACTTTAGTGTGATCATCGCTCCTGCTGCTGCTGCTGCTCTACGCCTCTCTTATTTATGATCTATTCCTGTTTTTCATGGTAAACTTTTTATTTTTCCCTACAGAAATATCAGTTGCATCAAAACAAGACACAGACCCTGAACCTTTAACTGATCCCACAAACACGAGCCGTGATTTGATTGCACTCAGCGAGTGCAATTTTGCAATTATTTTTCCAATGTGTTTGAGAAAATCACAAATCACTCTATTGTGCATTAATGCCAAAGAGATAACGTGCACACTGAGGCCAAACCTGTTCATACAATACACTCGACTACATATGATGAAAATATAATCTCGCAGGCATCAGACAGCTTGGTCAAATCAGAATATTTGCGCTTGAAACGCTGCTTTTTTTGTGATTTGAGCATTTTCTGCATGGCAAACAATAACATTTCAAGTAGGATCAGATACTCGAGTGATTGAATGAACATTCACTTGGAAAATGAAAGGCTGGCCCACATCTTATTTTCTTTCCTGCTGCTTTCTTGCAGATTCATATCCCGGCAAAAAAGCTTTGTATTAACCCGAGGTTTGCTTATCTCATATTTGTGTTGACAGATCCGCATCAAATTCATCTTGGCTGCCAGATAGCGTGCAGAGAGCAGGGTGCAACACGCAGTTTTCGTCTGTAATATTTACGTATGAGGACCACAAACTAAGTCTGCACTGTTCAATACCAGTAATGGACGGGATCAATGCCTGTTATTGGAAATTCTGGTATCCCTGTGGAATGCAAACCAATCTGTAGCTCTGTGGACAGAAAAGCTGCCCTGAGACTTAAATCCAAGACGGTCAATTCCTGGCTGAATTATAACCGTCCTCTCACTATACTGTCAACATGGTGGATCAGAGTGCACCCAATCAATGCTGTATCACCCAGTGCTCAAAGAATCAGGACAATATATTTAATTTTATATATCCTAGGGGTACTTCATCACGCTTTAAATGAAGACTCCACCAATTTTCGATGGTGCATACCTCCGCCAAAACCCAACAGAGATTCAAGTACGACTTTGTTGCTTAGACATGCTAAAATGTACAGTTTGGTTTGCCCCATGTACTTTGTTCACAATAGAGTCATTCGTTTATGAAATATAGCACTTTTTATACAGATTTCTGAGGAAGTTATGGTTACTAAAACCTTTCAATAACTCTGAAGCTTTAGTGGAATTCAGTGAGCAGGGCACTTCCCATCTGACCGTTAGGACCGACCTGATTGCGACATGAATCACATCCTTGATTTTCATTCTCATGAATCAAGGCATCGTGTTTCCACAGATAAACCATCCCAGTAGTCTGTGGCCTCCTACACTCGATTCTGTCTTTACATTCTAGTGCTGCTTCCACCGCAAGTACCAGCTCACTGAAAGGTCTCCTTTCACCAAATAAACTCACTGTTTGTTGGACCCAAATGAACCTTCACGGACATGTTCGCCAAACAAAGATTTGAATTCAGAGTTATTAAAATCGTGATCAGCGGCTCCATTAAGATTCCTGAACCAACTCCTTCCTCCATTACACAGGGGAAGATGCATAATTCAAAACCATCTTGAGCACTGAGCAACAGACTGCAGACCTACGGAAAGATGAATAACAAAGTGTCTGCTCTGCTCTTACACTCAGTTTGTCACCGGTGTAAATCGGCGATGGAGCCGGACCTGTGCTCACATGGTCAGAGCTCAATGCTCACATCAACAACAAACAGGCCCTAATGAAGACGGATGCCGTTCGGTTTGTGGCGACTCTGCTGCAGTGGAGAAGTGTTGGCAGCTGATTCAGCTCGGGCAGCTGTGATTTCACTTAGCATTTGTTGAACTGGAAATTAATTTGGTTCAACAGCGGTCAAATGTTTTTCTGATACCTTTGGAATTTCAGCTAATCACTCTGACAAGATACTCTTGCTATTTTGTGTTTTATATATTTAGTACAAAATTTCACAATTTTCAGGTCATTTACGTCTGATTGAGGTTGCTGACTTGCAGCACTTAAACTGCAGGTACCAGGTCATTAAGCCCTTGAATGGACGCTCATAATGGACCCCTGTGCTATTACTTCAGCAATGCAAATCTAAAGATTATACGTGGACCCATAAAAGCTAAATGTATTTTGTGATGAGCTTTTTCTTACAGTGCCCAAAAAGTTTTCGATAGAAACATTCTTGAGGTGAGTCTGATCAGTGTTTGCACAGGGATCCATAAGGGTCCATGTAGAGGCCTACAAACCTGGGGAGTGAACACCAAAAATCACCCACATCAGGCAGCTAATTTAGACATAACTCACTTTAAAGTCATGAATCTTTACAAATAGGACTAAAGGTTAAGGTCCGGATTGAGTGGTAAAATCCTCCAAAGCTGGCTGCTGATTGCCGTTGGTGTGAAGGAATATGTAGGGATGATGATGATGATAAGAGGATGGGAGCTTTAGTCTCACTGGAACCTCATGGTCACATTCTAATTCAATTCATAGACTCTGGCTCAACCTTGGAGGTCTGCGTATGCAATCGGATTATAGTCCCGTAAAGTGTACCCCTTCTGTCTTTATCACCCCCTCCTCCTCCCACTCACCCCCTCCCTCTCTCTCTCTTTGAACAGGGGGCGCTGGATCCGTCTGCCTGTCAACGCTTTGCCTCTTTGTTCAAACTGATTTTGCTCCTCTCCCTCGACGAAGCCGCTGCGTTGGGGACACACGGAGAGCGGCTCACTGCGCGCATCTGCTCCCTCTCGGTGCGGCGACCTAAGATAAACGCTGCATTGGGATACATGAAGGAGTGAGGAGTCCGAGAGAAGAAAAAAAAAGAAAGAAAGACGTGGAGTGCTTGTGCCCACACTCATCCCGGTCTCCTTTTGCCTGCGCAAAGTGCTGCTTCACCCCTGTTCCGTCGTTCTTTGGAGAGCACCTGCACGGAGGCGCAAGGATCCAACCGGTAACACGCATCTGGTTACATCAGCCAAGGTAAGAACGCGAGCATTTCCATTAATTTGCTTAAGAAGCGCTTTATGAATCAAGCATCGACTGAGTCATGCCTGAAGTCACCGTTCAGCTGCTGTGGGGAGGATTTAAGTGTTCCTTTGCGCAAATGTCAAACGTAACTTGAGCAAAAAAAAAGCGTTGGTCAGTGTGTAGGAATTTCACAGCGCTTTCCATGTCGCCCAGCCATGCATTTCATTATAGGCAGCAGGTAATGAGCGCAAGTAATACATATTTCACGTAAGGTGCGCGTCATCGGGATCAATCAATGCGTTCCCACAAGCCTCTGCGTCTTCCGAGGCGCACAAATCGCACCTATTTGTGAGATCTTTAATTATTTACGCGTCAAAGCTCTTCATATTGGTCTCTATTGACGAGCCGTGCGGGTGCATGCATAAATCATAAAGTGGCAAAGTAACCTTGTTAGTTTGTCCACATGAGAGGAACTTTACGCCTCCTCAGGTCTGGAAATTGTTAGCAGCTTCTCTGCTGTGGAGCGATGCAGCTGTGGAAGCAGATCAAAACACTGAAACAGGTGTTGGGAAATCTACAATGCAAATTAGAGTCAGGGATGAAACAAACGAGGTTTGTGACCTGGCTGTGACATCAAAGATGTTGTATAGAATCTGTACATCACATTACAGCATCCTTTTCTCTCGAGACAAAAATCAATCAGAGCAGTAGAAAAGCTCTTTGTGTTTTTTTTCTACAAAAACACACCGGCGTGCACAAATCTCAGTGAAGGAGGGGAGCAGTTTGGGTCACCTTGACAAATGAGCTGTATTGTCTGAGGATGTGAGAGCCTCTGCAGACCATTCAGTGTCTCCACACTGGGGGAGTCCACGAGTCTTTTCTTCTCCGGCCTTGTTAGTGCAGCCACCACCAGCTGTGTGTCAGAGCCATAAAGCAGGACAAGGTTAAGGAGACAACTTCACAGCGCACGGACGAGTTCCAGCGCAGGAAATGTACAGTGTGTTTGGAAAAAGATAACAGAGAGAGAGAGATGAGAGGGGGTGAGAGAGAGATCGGAGAGAATGAGGCTAAACCAATGAGCTGAAAGTTTACAGCATGCATTTTTCATTCTGTCCGGATCTCTCTGTGTGTGTCTGTGCGTGTCTGTGTGTGTGTGTCCATGCTCTGTATTTTTGTGCCTTCTCCTCTGTCTGCCTATTTGTGGCAGCCGGCCAGCAGCGAGGCCGACCTCACTCAGATGGGCAGAGGAATGGGAGAGTCTCCTTCTAAAATAGTGCTTGCTCAGTATTGCTTTCTATTACTGCAAACTCTGCGCTCCATCTTCAGTTTTGTTTATCACGTCTCGCTCCGATTCGTCTCGAATTCCAGGAGTCACTTTGCATTAGCTTGTGAAATAGAAACGGAGTGCTGCGAGATAAAATGAGACGGATGAGATATTTTGGAAGACTTTTCAGAATAGACGGGGCTTTTGGCTACCGGCAGCACTGAGCACGCTATAAAGGCTGAGAGTGATTTTTCAAAATTTCATCATTCTCAGGTCATTCACTTCTGAGTGTTGTTTTAAAAATAGTTGCAGTGTTCTGGAGGTATTTGGCAAACACTTTCCAGGTCGGTAGGTCTTTGAATGGACCTTTAAGGAAAACACTTTCTGAGGCAACGCTCAACATATTTATAACTAAAGGTCCATTCAAAGGCCAGTGGACCTTGTAAGTAAACTGCAAACATCTCCTGAATGCCACAAGATATTTAAAAAATGATGTCAGTGACCCAGTTTGTATGTTAATGACCTGAAAATCCTGCGATGTTGAGTAACTGAGTTTGCTGCCAAAACACAGCGATGTTCTGAGCTGTTTGCATATTGAGTAATTGGAATTCTGCAGGAGCCTCACACTGCTGTAACAGTGTGAGCCTCCAAAGGTAATTCTCCGTTGGGGTTTGAAACTGTACTCTAATGTATGGAATGTGCCCACAGTAATATGTCACTCGGGTGATAATGGGGTTTTATTCCCCTAATGCAGCGTTAATAGCCAACAGAATGGCATCATATAAATGCAAATTCACCCAGGCCTTTTTTTGCTGTATGCTCATCTTACATGGAAATTGTGTTGATTTGGCCTGGAAATGTAATGTGACGGCTAGTACAGTACAGATACAAATAAAAGTGACTTTGCCAACCCAAATAGGGTCTTAAAGTGTAATGGATAAACACAAACCCAGCTGGCACACAGTGACTTGACTATCAGTCGGACTGGGAATTTAATGATCTCTGTGAGCTTTGTGGTGCATTTATGGCCAGAAAGGGAGCAAGCTGGCACTAAAAATTACTTCTGACTGGACACTGACTGGAACTCAAACCAGCCAAAATTTCAGCACTGGACAGCTCCCCAGCAACACGCCTAACTTCAAGCATTTTAACAATGAGACGGAAAACGATGAAGAGTTTGTGTTCAACCTCTGGATGAATGTCCAAATGTTTCTCCCTCTCTCCCCGGTCTACTGAAAGCCTCTCGGAGAGCAACTCTCCAGGTGCCAAGACCCAAACGGGGTTGGGCAAAACGATCCATCAATCACTTTCAGTCTTTAGTCTGGGAGGGACTAAGGCAGCCCAGCAGGCCAATCAGTACGAGCGCAGATGAGACCACATCTGAACTGCTCACCCACACAAAGAAAAAGGTCCCTCTCTTTGTCTTTAGCCAGGGGCTCTGCTCGAAGGTGCTGAATGCTGAAAGACAAATGTTTGGGTATTCAGATGGTTAAGAGCGGGCAAAAAAAATCTTTTTCACATCACTTTGGCCCTGGGCAGATTCTGAGCGATATGTCAGCAGTCGCAGAGCTTCCATAACATAGAACAGATTACACACATTGTTCACTCTTAAAAGGTTTTTAATGGTGACTGCACAATTTTGCGAAAACATTGTGATCATTCTGGGAAAAAAAAACATTTAAAAAGAAGTTGTTTCTATCTGTGCTATGGTTCATATTATTTGTTATAATTTCAGAACATATAACTAAATTGCAAATGAGAAAAAAAATCAAACAATTTTTGTTTTTCATCAAAATAGAACAAAGTGAGTAGATGAACAATGCTAGTTGCCGTTACTCGTAATATACATGGATTTTAAACATTTTATCATCTAAATATTATTTGATATAGTGTAAGAAATACATAAAATAGAGAATCGCTCCTCCTCGTTCTTTTACTTTTATTCCAATGAATTTTGCATCCCTACATTCTGCTGCTGTATAGCTTTTTGCTCTGTTCTTTCCCCGTGTCGCCATCTGAATTTATTAAAGTACCAACCTCGTGAATGTCTCACTAACTTAAGTTTATCCATTTTAAATATTGAAGTCTGCATAATTTAACAGAGAATAGACACAACAGCCAATGATATTTAAGTCAAAGTCAGCCCAAATCCAGAATCTTTCACTTCAAATGGCTATTGTATTGTTTGGGGATATTTATTATGATATAGATTCTGGATTCTCATCATCCTGTCTTGTTATTGTTACAGCTGCATGTGAGACAATGACAGCTTTTATAGTTTTAGTCTAGACTTGGGTACTGGCGATAAATGTCTGGAGGACAGAGCCGTCTTTCTACTCATCTCACCTTGATATCCCACGGATTCAGCACGTCACCGAGGATGAGGAATATTTGGATGAAGTCGCTGTGTTTATTGTTCCTATCTTTTATTCCATTTTGTGTCACAGCTGCTCTCCTCTCCCTGTGGAGGATGATGTGTTTTATCTGTGGTCCAGTTGTTGTTGCACACAGTGTTTGTGTGAAGAGCTGAAGACTTAACTAATATACACAAGATGATATCTGCTGCTCATGCACCTGAGCCTTTATTGGCTTATTTGACCAATGTAACCTCAGGACCTGCACCTTTGACCTCTGGTGTATTTGAGACACAGCTGGTGTCGTGGCCAATAAGACCCTGATCTTTGACCCTGATATCATCAGCCTTCTCTTGATATCATTTCTTTAAAGCGGCAATATGTAACTTCCAGAAATTGTTACAGTCATATATTAGTATGGTAGGAGAGATTGGTCCAGTTTCTGCTCCTCTGTGGCTGTTTTTTGGTCAGGTTAAGCTGGCAGTGTCCTGGCGTTTGATTTCACGCTGGATCTGCCAGCCCCAACACCAGCACAGCTTTGTGTCTCTGGTACCCTGGAGAGCCATGGAGACTTCTGTAGAAGCTTCCCAAGGGATGAGTTGTAGGGCCTGGGCAGCACAAGATATCCTGGACCTCAGGTTGTCTCTGGCCCTCGTCTCTGATGGACACAACCACAACCAGTGACAAAGGATCACTACAACACATAATCTTGGTATAATCTCACGCAAAGGGCAAATTCATGCTCAGTATTTATAGTTCATAAAAATATTAATTCTAAGATTCTTACATGTGTGTTTTTCCTCCCATAGGTAGAATCTGAACATTTCTCTTCTTCCAGCAAAGGTTATACTGAAAAAAAAAATCAATGGCTGCCTGACGCCTTGATCTTTTGTGATGCATTACAGAAATGAGCTGTGATTGATTCCACTGTGGCCTCCGCGTGGTACTCCATGGTTTCCATTTGCTCTAAAAGCCGTCTACTACTACTCAGCTCTCACACGTTTACGTGGACACTTGCAAACAGCGGCTGTCTCGTATGTTAATCAAATGCAATTGAATTGATTTCTGCCTGGCAGTCGGCTAACGCGTCCTCACGCAAAGTCGAACCTCTGCCATGCCGCACACACGCTGTTAGGCAGTGCCGAGTATCAGGACAAACGTGAGCTCTGCTGCAGGTTTGCGCCAAAGAGCAACGCGAGCGCATTACCAGTAACGCATGCATTAAACATTAGATCTCCTTCTTTACTCTATAGGCTGAATACGGAATCAGACTTGGAATGCTATGACCTTCCTGCAATGATTCTCTCTCAGTACCCTCATTAGGCCTCTCCGTCAGTGATCTTTCTGTCATCTCCTCCTCCTCGCTTTACCATATCACGCCAAAGGATAGCTTGGATCCTTGTAGGCTTGTTTTGGAGTTGGTGTGTGTTTAATAAACCCCTGCACAGTGGGATCCGTGTGAGATGATGACATTCTTGAATCTGAAAGACCAGCAGTCCTGCCCTCTCTCTATGTGACGCTCAGGCCTGAATTTGAGTGAGTCATTTGTTGCTCTGACAGCAATTAGTCACCACCCAGAGATACTGAAGACAATAGGTATCTGTGTGTGTGTGTCTGTGTGTGTCTGTGTGTGTTAGTATATTTTGAGAGATGTGATACATGGTGCCACGATAACTAATTCAGTTAACGCTCTTTATTTGATGTCTCTTTAATCCCCACACCCATGAGTTTCCTCCCGATCCCTCTCAATCTGAGTCCGATCCGATAATGAGTGGTGCTTGTCTTGTCTAAGCATACAGAAGCCACAAGACGATTCAGGATGGATCGAAGAGACAAATTACAAAGAATTACAGTCATCAACAGCAGCTTTTCTGAACCCTTTTCATCATGACTGTGTATTATCGCCACTTTGGTGAGAAGATTACCATTCGTCCATTCCTCTCCCTTCATCTTCTTCCTCTTCCTGCGTACCACTCTGTTTCTCACTCCTCTGCAGCGGTTATTGTTCTTGTCGCCCCTCTCTGGAGGTAGCAGTTTTATGAGATAAGATGTACGATAATAGACGGAGAGTAATCTTTTTTTCTTTTACTGTAAAACTTGCTGAAACACTTTAAATGGAGCTTCTTCCTCCCAATCTGAATTATATTTTTAGCTCTTACTGCCTCTTATCACAATTATTTCTTGGATGTATCACAGTGCTGCCCAAGAAAAGTTTTAGAGCCTCTGTTTAAAAACATTAAATAAATTCTGAGATTTTATCTCTGTAAAATTTATTTCCCCGGAGCCAAGCTGTGCTGGAGCAGGACAGTATTCTGTTAAAGCAGCAAAAAATGAAAAAAGAAGCAAACATTGCACAGAAGCAACTTACAAGATATAGTGTATAAACTTTTGCTATTCTGCTAAATGTCTACTTTTCACATAAACATTGACTACAAAGAACAACACTTAACATAAAGGTTTCATAAATGTATTGCAGGCAAATCACAATAAATAATCCACAAAACCTAAAAATACACAATAATAGTCATCCACTGAAAACATTACTTATAAGAGTAAAACTTTAAAACTGTGAAAGTAGAACCTTGAACTGAAGCAGCAAAGCATGGTGGGAAATAAGAAAACATCCTTGCACCTTTGCAATTTTACTGATTTCAAGAGACAGTTGCCAATACATATGCTCTGCATGTGTGCCAGATGGAATGACCTTTCTAGTTTTTATTTTGAGACACACACACAGAGCGCGCACACACGGGGATACATGTGAGTTATGCCAACTCTCATCTACAGCTGTCAGATGATGTTTCCATAGTTTTCCCATCATTTTCCGAATAATTTTCTCACAAACTACAGGACCTGAGCAGATTTGGGTCAGGACGCCCGCATCATGACGGTCATGAGGCCAGCGAGGCTTATGAGGCTCCTGCTTCAACAGATTGACAGCTTAGGGCTGAGCCTTAATGTAGGTCTGGCAGCCTGGTGCGCTAGCTCTCTTTGGATCTCTGTCACTCCACCCGTCTGGCCTTACAATGAGCGGAGAATGTGTCCTATTCAGACGAGCACGTAAAAATGTGTCCAATGGACGTCCTCATTGAAGTCCACTGAAGCATTTTAGAGACTTCTGGCTCTTTTATTCTCAAGACATAACGGTGAAGAGAGGCCATTTAGAGGAAGGCGTTGACGACTGATGTCTCATCTTTAACAAAAGGCGGTGCTAATTAATATGCAGCCGGCGTGATTGGATGGTCAGCGCACTGTAAGTCGTAAATCCCCATTGGTAAAAACTTTGAAAGGCTGATGTCTGTGTCTCAGTATTCCGCCGGTGTCGATGGTGGCTGTTGGGGCCCTGCCAGTCCCATGCCCTTGATACAACACTGTCTAACCCGCTCAGCTTACAGCAGAACTGGGCAAACCTCTCTGTGTCGTGACCCTCTCCAAGCTTTTAGAAATCTCTTGTCACCCACCCAGCAAGTTCCAGCAATGGTTCAGGCCTCCAACAGGCACCCAGTCCAACAGCTCGACCCCAATCTGTCACAGCCCATCACGGGGTCCTAACCCAACTTTAGACATGGGGTGCCGCACAGTGTGTTTCGTGCCATCTCCGAATCACTTGTTCAACCTGAAAGTGCATTTTCTGAAGAAACTGCACTGAAAGATTGGAGTTGGAAAGCAGCAAAACAAAGGTCAGCTGAAGAAGTGTAAACTGAGAAAGTTTAAAAATGTTGAAAATATAAGCATTAACTGCTGCAAAGTATCAGAATGCACCATGAATCTTCACAATAAGGTCTTGTCAATAATAATAAGGATAATAATGATAATTTAAAAATGCAAGTATGGGAAGAGATGGAAGAGAAGATTTCAAAAGCAATTCAACCATTTTCTCCCTTTGTTTAAAAAATGGGGAATTTTTAATAAAGTTGAAAATGTCGAATGTGTTATTAAATTCTGCGGATGCCCTTTAATTTCCTCATTATGAGGTTTTTAACTTAAGTTATGCAGAACTGGTAAGGTTGCAAAGAGTGGCAGATTTGAAAAAAATTAGAAAAGATAACTGTAGAATTATTATTTTTTTTAATCCATTAAAGTCTCAAGTATTTTAGAAAATAAGTGACATTTTTAGGTAGAGGGATGAGGAGGGAAAAAGAAGTGGAAGAAGGTATGAATGCTCTTATTTTGGATGTCAACCTTTAAATGAATATGAAAAATATGATATATAGATGTAAGGAAAAGTTTTAATATTTTAAAAGTAGCGGAGTTATTTTGAGTCTGACATCCTGTAACATCCAATTGAGATAGTTCAATGTTATGTGAATATTTGATTCCAGGTAAACATATGAAGGAGTGGAAAGATGTGAACAGTAGAAGAATCTTCAGGTTTGCTCTGCTCATTTTAAATAGACCAAAATGTTGGATATTTAAAGTTTCTGTGCATCACCCAACCTATAAAGACCAGTATGGATATTAAAAACCAGTCAACCAGTTGCTGTAACTCTTCCTGCTGTGTGTTTTGTTTTCCTTCTACCCTGCAGTTTGACACCGTGGAAGGGTTCACTGAGCTTTCACATGGTCAGAAAAGAGAGTGGCCATTATTCCTGGAAGTTATGCCTAACCTGGTAAACCAACATTACATAATCGTCTCTCTGAGCTTCAGGGATGCTGTTGGCGTGAGGTGGTGTTACCTTGGTGAATGCAAAGAGGCACAGAGGCTCCCTCTGGGGTAAATCATTTACCTTACATAACTGACATCCTGGCAGTCCAAACATGTTGGACTAACTTCTCCCCCTACATCTATACCATCGACCCCCAAGCCTCTTTCAGGATAACCTTTTCCCCACCTAGTCTTCATTTCATCACTCCATCACGGGGCCCCATACTAGAGGGCGGCATATTATAACAATGAGACGTCTGCGATAAAGCCCTTAGAATCTATAATCAGCAATCGCACAGTCTCGATGTAGCTAGCGTACTAGCTAATCTACATATACATTGAATGTCTACTACTTCTTCTTGGGTTGGCTAAACATCTTATTGCTGCATTGGAGTGTGGCACCAAAGTCTGGCACTAACAAACAAACCCACCCTGGAACTCCATGGTAATTTAAGCATTGTATCCCGAGGGCTCCATGCACTTTTTTTTGGCTTGTGGGCATCAGGGTCCCGAGACTGATCAGCACGGCGTAATAAAACTGTCTCAGGCGTCCTTCCACTGAGCTGTAAGGCTTCGGGCCCTAAGCCAAATCCTCTGGCAGCCTCCAACAGCTTGTTTCTGATGTGCGGGGGGGATTTCGTCTGTGTAACAGATATTGGCTCCGAGCATCTGATCCCTTATCGCTTTATGAAAGTGAAGAGTAGGAAAGAATTGCGATGGAAGCATAAGACAAAATAATCCAATGTAATCTGTGTTTGATGCCTTTTTTGTCAGATAACAGCGTGATGGGTCTTTTTGAGATGGGCGGTCCCAGGTAGCGCTGCATGTAAACAAAGGAACTCACAGGAGAAAGCATCGGAGTGGGGGAAATTCAGAAAAACTACCAATACTTAATGTCACAACCATTTCACACCCAAGTTCTACAAAAACGTGAGTCTTGAGAGACAGATTTTCCATCGTAACACAGCAACCAACAACCAAGTCTTGTTTTTATGACGGTGTCGGGAACAAACTAACACAAACGGAGAGATCTTGTCATACGTTATGCGGTCGCACGCCACAGCTGCAGCCCAGGCCACCGGGCCATATGTCGTTACACTGTCAGCTCCTCCATCTGCAGTCCATGGCTTTGTTTCCAAACAGGATTTCTATCAGATTTATAGGTGCAGTTTTTCTTTTTTAAACATCGCTTTATCCTACATCTCGAAGCTGCAAGACACTGGATCACAAGATCCTCCATCACAGACGCACACACACACACACACACACACACACACGCACACAGCGGTCAGTGGCAAATCTGGGGCAACCGCTGTGGCCTATGTTTTTTTTTTTTTTTTCTTTTTTTTTGTCCACAGATGAGGTCCAGCAAAAAATGTCTGAGTCATTAGTTGTCCTCTACGATGCAACATTTATTTATCTATTTTATAGAAAGATACCACTAAGTCTGGATATTTGATTTATTGGTTTGTGTCTTTTGTAACATTGTAAAAATTCACATCCCCTTGTTTTTAAATTGGCTTTTCAGTGATTCGCTGTTTATGGCCATTGTGGATCGAATGTTTACCCTGTGTGTGTGTGTGTGTGTGTGTGTCTCTCGTTGGTGAGGCTTAGCCATTTGTAGCTATAAATGGGAGTCTGTTTCACACAGAGATTGCTGAATGTCGATGACATACGAAATGTGACACATTTTGTCTCTGGCTCGTTCCCCTTATAAGACAGACTCCGCCCACCTCTGTTCACACAAACAGTCCATTGATTCCTGCGATGTTACTCGGTTCCCATCTCAGAAAACAAATTGTCCGGCATTCCGTCTATGGCATCACTCTGGCGTCTCCCAATTAGAAGACAAACTTTACGCAAAAAGAGCTCAGGCTAGTTGTCACACTGCAGGTAAATCATCCACAACAAAGGAAGAGAGCACAAAGAGAGGAGAGTATGAAAAATAAACCTTGTGAATGTCAGCGGTGCTTTTTTTTTTTTTGTCAGACTTGTGTCGGCTCTCGGCTTCTTTATCACCTGTGGTGACTTCACACATCCTGATTGCACCAGTTTCAGTGTAGAAGCTGCTTTGATGGTAGACAGCTCATCAAGATGATTGACACATACTGGAGCATGAACATCAGAGAGGAAGGAGGGCGGCGGCTGAGTCTCCAGAAATTCAACTTTCAGCACCGTCTGTAAGAAGACCACCAGCTGTAAGGAGCCAGAAGTAGTTTAGGTTAGAATCCCCAATGTTTCAATGGATCCACGTAGATTATGTGGAAATGAGATTATTCCTGGTTTTGGGATCCCAGCTCTGGAGAACACCTGACTCTCTCTGCCAATCAGCTGCCTTCGTATGTTCCTGACTGCCTTTGCAGCTGTTAGTTTTGCTGATTACCTCTCATGTAATTAAGGTCTGTGTGTGGAGTGTTTCCTTGCCAGATTGTCTCCTTCTGTGTACGTGTGTATTCATGCCACATTGTTTTTGCTTGTTAGTCTGTCTGCTTCTCTGTCTTGGTCGTTTTTTTCTCCCTTTTCTTTTTGCAAACCTCTGCCTAATTTTTGTTCGCTTTGTGACGGTCTATCTTGTTCTTACTCTGTCTGGTGTTTTAGTATCTCCTTATCATAAACCTGCCCACTTGTGGTGTCAATTATCGGCCATTAGTCACTTCTACTCGATTATGATTATGTGAGAAAACTTGATTACTTAATTACACACTATTCATGAAGTACAATGAATAAAGGATCTTAGTCAGAGCATGTTTTAAGGGGGAATATGATTGCTTATTATCAATTTTAAACTTTTCGGATGGATGCATGCCGCCATTGCATCAATACACTTTTTATGCATTCCAAATCAATCTGGTCTGCCTTCATCACATTCGCGGCTCTTAACTGTTTACCTGAATGTTGCTCTTTAATCTGTTCGAACATTATGAAACGTTTTTTTAAAGATTGCCCAAAACGGTCACCCGGTTTATGTGTAATTTGTGCTGGCAGACACATCAGGGATTCAGGGAGAATCTTTTTAGAATCTTCATTTGACTTTAATGTAGCAGATAACACAGATGCCCGCCTGCTCTAGTGTTTTATCTCTCTCAAACTCAATTTATGATTCATATTGACCACATCTCTGCGGACTTGAAATTGTTTCATCGTATCAGGACTCAATTATTGTCTTTATTTTGTATCCTGTCTTATTACATCCCTTCGGTCTCTTTGCAATTTGTTTCTTTCTCCTCCTATGGCTCCTATTGCACACTTGGCTGTTTGAGGAGAGGAAATCAGCCTTTGAATTTCCTCTCCTAAGGTTTTTTTCCTTCTCACCATTCTTGTTCAGGTTTATGGCATGTTTTGTCCCTGTCTTTCTAGCGAGCTTTAGGTTTAGAGAATTGCCGTGATTTCAGATTTGACAAAGTTGCTTTAAATAATTTGTTAGGGATTACTCTGCAACCAACTGAAAGATGTGCACCAGAATAAGAGTTTGGATGAAATTTATCGTCTGCGATGGAATCTTCTTTGTCTCCTACACACTTTGATTGCATCAGCATTCAAAATCTATTCCTTCCATACATGTGACTGAAACTTTCCTTGTCTGTCTCATCTCCCGCGTTCTCTCTGCTGCGTCTCACCGCTCTCCTCTCCGTCTCTCTCCAGGTCCAGGATGGAGCTCATTCTGCGTGCAGCTCGGCGTCAGATCCTCTTTGCTCTGATACTGATGTGCTATTTTGGCTTGGGTGAGTTTTCTTCTTCCCTACTTACACTGTTGGCGCCCTGCTGCGTTAAATCTGCATACCTGGGAGCTGCTACACCAATACATAGTCAACGGTATCAGTCAGATAATGTTCACAGGAGGAGGAGAGCCAGGGAAGGATACAGCGAAGGATGGATTGAAGGAAGGGAGGGAGGGAGGGTTGTGAGTCTGAATGCATCGAAGCACAAAGAGTTCCCACACATACATGAATCCAGAAAGTGAATGTGTTGGCGTGTGAGTGTTGTAAGCGACAGCTGACATGCTGAGGGTGTTTGCAGACATGCTCGATGGGGCCGGGCTGGAACGCCTCCAAGTCCATTTATGCAAGTTTAGTCAACCATCTGTTCAATTACATCTATGCATAAAATTCACAATTATAAAACAAAAAGACTAAATATCTTGGAGCTGCGGGTCTCTAGCGGATCATATCGAGGTCTGAGGTCCCACATGCGGGTTGTTGACTGCCTACAGTAAAGATAACTCGCTGTCCTTAATTACTTTCCTTCAATTGGTATGCACGATGGTGGCCAACCTGGATTTCTTGTTCAAATGGAAAGCAGCACAACACACTTAACCAAAGTTACAGCTTTACTTTGACAGTTTAAGCTGTTGAATCATATTTGAGTCAAACGTAAACAAAAGCCTCATTACATTCAAAGTGGACAAGGAATTCATTTGCTTTCTCCAGGTATTTCTGAAATTACCCTCAACACTGAGCGCTGGCCATGAGATGTAGCCAGCAGCAATACTTTTATTATTCAGATTATGACTATGCATATGCTCAATCTGCATAGAGGGAAGACTGGAGAAAATATCAGACTCCAGCCTGTCATGTCAACCAAAGCACTTTGAGTTGCCTTTCCTTTATTGAATGTGCTATACAAATAAAGTCATTGTTCTTATCAGTATTTATTATACGTCTCTATACAAAGCTAAATTAAATCCTCCTCTGTCACCATGTGAGACTGAGTGATGTCGGCCCATTAGCTGTGATGATGTTATTATCCCATTTATGATGCAGTACTCTGAGAATCCAGATTTATGTGATGTTTTAATGTTTGTGTTTGTAAGGTTTGTTGTCACTTGAACCACAGCATGCAAGCCATTTTTTTATTTTTACTCATATACAGTATATGTGTGTCACACATATATATATATGACTTCACTGATCTATATATTGTTCAAGATTTTTTGTTTTTACAGATTACACCTGAGTCAAAGTCAACTGACCGATCTTTATTTTCTCTTGTCTTGTGCATATTGATCCGAAAGTGATGGAATGTAACGTGACTTATGTTTCGTTTATCTGTGTGGCGCTTGTGTGTGGGCGATATCCTGGTTATATATTTATGTAACTTTCAGACCCGGGTTCCTTCTGTGGATCTTTGAAATATGAGACAGTTTTCCTTCATAATACTGTTTATGCTGTTTCCTGCAGCAACGTTGGTGAGTCAGGTGTAATTTATGTCGCGGGTGGATTCGCTTGCGGAAGAAAAAAAAAGAAGAAGCCCAAATCTGGGTCTGAAACGCCACCCCGGGAGATGATTATAAAAGTGGTCAGTGACATAGATGAAAGAGACTGCTGGGACATAATGGCCGGGTTGTGCTTATCTCCCACACGAGATGAATGATGTTATCGGTGAAAATATTCTTTTAAGAACTGGCCGCACGTTAGCAGGTCTGATGGCTTCGGGCTGTTACAATCTGTCGGTGGATTTTCTTATATTTCCATCTGGGACTATTTTAAAGATGAGTCATGATGTCCTTTGATTATGTGTTTGATGTGAGTTACAGCTTCGATCAGGGCCCGGCGTAATAATTTAAGAGTCTTATAGAAGTTCAGACAGAATTTGAGGCCCGACCCTACAGTCCCAGAGAAATCTCCACATTCTCACATCATCGTTTAGGTAAGGTAAACGTAGGTAAAGGGACACGATGTCGAGATTATATCAATAAAAATCCTCTAATCCTTTGTGCTGAAATGATTGCACTTCCATAACTTCATTCATCAATTTCTACCATCATCATCATCATCATCAGCTTTCAGTCATGTTCTAAAAATGTTCTTCTCTTGTTTGGGGTTTGCTGAATGAATAGCACCACCATGAACACTGCTGCTGCAGGCCAGGGACACACAGAGTGTAGATTTGAACATCTGAGATTAACCCGATGTGAAATTCTCCTGGCCTTGTGTGAACCGTCGAGTCCCAGAAATGTCAAGAATTATGTCCGACATCATTTGAGTCATTTGAGGCCTGAAAACGAACGGCATGAAAAGGAGAGGTCATCTGTTGGAGCCATGTTTACGCAGCATAAAATCATTAACAAAGTGTTGCATTCTGAGGTCTTTTTTTCCAATAGTGTGGAAAAACCTCGTACCATATCTTCTATTTTGATTTGGGAATGATAAATGGGAAATCTTTGGACAAATTCATTAAATTCTTGAATGTTGTAAATGAAAAGGAACGCAAATGTGAGATTCTTTTGTTCAAGTGTAACATCTGCCAAGTTTATGTCAATAGAAATTCAATGCAAAAGTTTAAATCGGCAAAGCAGCGCTGTCAGCTAAACGTAGCGGAGTGAAATATCAAACTTCACCCTCTCAGATGTGCTGGAGTAGAAGCAGAAGGTACCAACAGTGCGTCAAAATTGTGCTCAGAATTGTGTAATCTCTTACCCAAACCCACCCTTCTGCCACGCACCAAACACAAAACAAGACTCAATCCATCCCAAAATCCCTCTTCATCCTATTCAAACACAGCCTGTCCATCTGTTACTGCGACATAGGGGGCAGCACTGTCACCTCACAGCACGAGGCTCCTGTTCTGAACTTGACCCCGCCAGCTGAGCCTTTCTTCCATGGCCCGAACGCAAGCTTCTGGCAAACGTAAATGCAAAAAAATCTGATTACGTTTCAGTTTGTTGTGTTCTTCCGTTATTTTTTATCTATTTTTGCCCTAAAACTAACAACAATTGCGCCGAGTTGTAAATTCTCCACGTGAAAAACGGTGAAATGCAAAGCGTGAAGATGGAAACGCTGCTGCGAGCCCTGAATGGCTGGATGTCGCTTTAATCCCGGGATCCCAGTGGACCCTTGAGGATGAGTGACAGGAATAAGAGATGGCGTCTGTTAATGACAGCGAGCGTCCTTCCTGTCACTTCCAGCTCTCCGATCGGCTCTCTGCCTGTGTTTCTTTTGACCCATCTGTCACCGCCATGCTCCTGAGTACATTCATCATCCAAAGTCTCTCAATTCCTGCCATTCCATGTCCCTCTCTTCGTCTCTCTCCAGGTTTCCTTGTTCTCGTCTCTTTTACCCTATTTTAGATTTTCTTGATTACCTCTGATTTGGGGAGAGGTGGGGGTCGGCGGGGGCCTTCTTCAGCTCAGAGAGAGGGAGAGAGAGAGATGTTCCCGGGGGGCTCAGCTTGTGAAAACGGTTCAATCTAAATGCAGATGGAAATATCTATTGGGGATTCCATTCCAACATGCAGCTTAACTGTATTATTCCAAATAAGCTCCCTTTGTTAAAGCTTCTATTAGTTTTCTCCAAATTGGTTTATTTGATTAAGAGTGGAAATTTGAATGCAGTGGAAATAAGAAAGCAAACAGAAAAAAAAATCCCTCTGCAAATTTTATCAAAACAAAGCAAAAGGCTCGTTTGAATCGCTGGCGCTGTGCTGTGCTGTGCTGTGTCTTTCTTTCTTTCCTCTGTTTGTTTTTCTTCTTACTTTTGTATTTCATTCACGTTTATTTCATTCATCTTTACCTGTTTCACTGTTTCCTTCCTTCTACCCTGTACTCTATTCCTTCCACTTCTTCCTTTTCCACCCTCTTCCTTCCTTCCTTTTACCTTCCTCCCCCCCTTCCTGCATCCATTCCTAGCTTCCCTGTCTTTCCTTATTTTTTTCTTTTTCTTACTTTCTTTCATCTCTTTCATCACTTGCCCTTTTTGTCCTTTTCCGCCCACCATCCTTCCTTCCTTCCTTCCTTCCTTCCTTCCTTCTGTCTTTCTCCCTGCCGGGGCTTCTTACTCTTTTTATTGAACCCAGATTGTTAATTGGGGCCAAAAATCCATCTTTTCAATAAAACACCAAAATCTGAATTGAGATAACGAGAGTATTGGTGTGTATTGGTGTAAGAGCACAGGCGATGAAACCATGAAGCGATGGGGACTGGTGAGTTATAGGGTACTTTTACAGGTGATCTAGTTGTCATGGTTACCCATGCCATGTATATCACGGCAACCAGAGTGAATTACTGATGTCTATCTGCCGAACCAAGAGCATCTTTTCAGTGACAGTTCTCTACTTTAAATTGTGCCTGTGAGACAGGCGGGGGTGGGGTGTTGTAGGTTGCAGTCTTTTACATGACGTGAGAGCAAAATTGGGTGCAGGAGCGATATAAAAACAAACATTGGAATACTTCCGTGACACACAGTGGTCCCTAGTCGCTTGTAGTTTTAGTTTGGAGTTGTGTGTGTGCGTCTGGGAATCGTGTAATGGTCGGACTGTGTGTGTCTTTGCCGGAATGATAAAGCAAGAAACAAAAAAAAAAAATTGCTAATAAATCCCCGAGGTTTTCTTGGCAGACTTTGGCGTGAGCTTCAGCCTACAAATCGCCTCTGTCGCTCATTGCTGAAGAAGCCATTTATCCTAACAGCCCGGCTGACTGATATATGTCTTCGTCAGAAATCATTCATCGTCTGCGTCTCCTCAAAGTCGTGTGCACTTCAACCGCTGCATTCCAATGTAGTGTGCATCCATCAATCCTACAGGAACACTTACTTTTTCTCTCTCACCTGTATGCAGTTCTTCCCGCAGCATGTTTAATTGTTTTCCGTTCTGTTGTTTTTGGTCTCCAGGTGCAGCCTCCTCCATCGTGAACATGCGTAGGATCACTCATCCTACGGTACAAGAATTTCTAGCAGGCAAAGCTGTCCTCCCCTGTGTCCTCACCAAGCAGGCCACCTCCTCCAACCAACCTGCCCACCTCACGTGGACTCGCGTTAGGCCTCCAGCAGATGGACAAGGTGGACCCAGGGAGCAGGTTCTCCTCTCTGCTAAGGGTAAGGCAGAAAAAGTCAAATGTGGAGCTGATTTTGAGTTTGGAATTGGTCCTGCTGGGACTCTGATGTACCACTCAACAGTCCCATTGACAGCATGATAGATTCCCGTTAATGATTATGACTTTAATCTCAGATAACATTAATTGAGCAAACTGAATCCAAAGTGTTTACACGATCAATAATGAAAGTTGGAGCATTCGGGTCGATCTTTGGATGTTTGGCCGTGTTTCTATTTATGAAGAAACCTTTTTCATTGTGTGCCAAAGGTGATGTAATCAAGGTGAATAAGGCTTTCATTGGACGTGTCAGACTGCCAGGATACTCAGCCAATCCTCTGAATGCCACCATGGAAATCTCCAATCTCCGCACCAACGACTCAGGCACTTACCACTGTCAGGTTGTCATGGGCAACGACTATGAGAGAGACACTGTGCCCCTGGTGGTTTCCGGTAAGTGCAGCATTCGATGAATGCGACCTGATTATAAGACTTAATTAGTTCCTTTAATTTTTGTGTTGCCCCTGTTGGAAACATTTTAGCTTAGAAAAAAAAGCTGATGAAGCAGAGACAAAATTCTTCTTCTTCTAATTTGGTTCTGTTTTTCCCACATTCCATCCTTTTGGATCTAAAGTACGGTGGATAATAGCAGCCTGGAAACAGGAACGCTGCCTTTTTCATTCATTAAAAAATTGACGTTGATTCAATCAGTGTTATAATGACAACGTTGACCGATGTGTGTGGCAGCAACCTACCAGATTACTGTGTGTTTCTGTGTGTGTTATTTTTGTGCTCTTGTCTATTTCTGCATTTCTTTAAATGCGGCTGCTTACCCACGGTTTATTCGTGCGATCGTCCTTGAAATATTATCTGAGGTTTTAGATAAAATCGATCAGTCTGTAGTCTCAATCATCGGTCTGTTGATTTTAAACTTCACGGATGCATTTGTGTGTATGTGAAATTAATCCCAAAGTTGACCTTACGACCCATCTGCCTGTGCAGGTGTGGTGTTTCACTACCAGGCTCCCGGCAACCGCTACAGTCTCTCATTTAAGGATGCACTGCACGTCTGCCAGGAAAACTCTGCTCAGATGGCCACACCGGCACAGCTGTGGGCGGCGTACTATGATGGCTTTGCCAACTGCGCAGCCGGCTGGTTGGACGACCAAACTGTCCGGTGAGAGGACGTCCATTTACTTCTCTCTGCTTGTCAGAACATCACAGTGTTCCCGGCTAGTTTAGTTTTATTTTCCCTGCCTCACTTGTTCGTTTCTTCTCCCTTATTTACTTCATTATAATGGCATTTTCCTTGCTGCTGATGTGCCTTTGCCGTTAATAGCGTTTTAATTAACTTTAATCCACTCGCCCTTTAAAATGCAAATAAGAACTTGCTCTTAACTGACACCAAGTGTTAATGAAAATAAATGTGTAGATACAAAAGTCAGACAATCTTCCTGCAGTGAATAACTATAGGACCTTTATGCTGTGTATTTCATTATAAGAGAGGTTCAATCCCATTTATGACTCCTGCATGGTTTCCTCCGCAGCTATTCTGTCCAGTTGCCAGAGTATGGTTGCTATGGACACAAGGAGTACTCAGCTGGAGTCAGGAATTATGGGAAGAGGGACCCGAATGAGCTGTTTGACGTGTACTGTTTTGCCAGAGAATTGGATGGTACTAACAAAAACTCCTATTATATTCGAGTCTATTATATTCTAAAAGTAACACCTGTGTGTGTGCAGTGGCAGCCAAAAATCCGATTGACAAGCCCTTGTCCTATGTCCCTTCCTACAGGCGAGGTCTTTCACGCCTCGGTTCCAGGCAGGCTGTCATTGTCCTCAGCCTCAGACCGCTGTGTCTCCCTCGGGGGACAGTTGGCCACAGTGGGACAGCTTCACCTGGCGTGGAAAGCCGGTTTGGACAGCTGTGCCCCGGGCTGGCTGTCTGATGGCAGCGTCCGCTATCCTGTAATCTGGCCCCGCTCTGATTGTGGAGGGAATCAGTCAGGAGTCTTCACCCTCGCCCCAAACGGCACGACTGGAAACACCACGCGGCTCTTTGATGCTTACTGCTACAGAGGTACCGGTTGCATTTTTGCACTGTTTGAGTTTGGCAAACCAAGGACAAATCGACTAATCAACTGGAGGTGTCAGAATGAGTGGAGCGAATCTCTGGTCTTAATAACGATGTCTTTATAAACTGGAATGGGTAGATCAGAAATGACAATAGATTTGATCGATGCACTGATATGGTTCTCTCCGAGCCGATGTTTATGTAGAAGCCTCCAGGGCCATTAAGATGCCAACAATGACAACAAATTTCATTGCTGCTGTTGTAGCTATGGCAACAGGGATTCCTGATCTGGGTTATTTTAAAGTATCCCACTATCATGTAACCGAGCGCGAGCGGGAGAGAGAGAGGAAGAAGTGAACTGTTGAGATAAACTGGATAAAATCACTCAGCACTTGGCATGTGGACAGCAGATATTTGATGATATGGAATTTGTTTTCTAGGCAAAGTGAAGAAAACGGGCTCCATATCTCAAATCTACACCTCCCTGTGGAAGCCCTGGAGCTACCTCACAGGCTCAAGTGACTCTGACGCCCCAGGGACAAATAGTCCTACGGAGCAAACCACCACGAATAAAGGTTTTAGTCTACGGTTATCAGATTGTGTCTGATTTTGGCAGATATTTAAATCAATTAATCATCTATCGTGATAAAGTGGATGCAAGTATTAACATGAAAATGTACTTTTCACATAGACGACACTGACCTTAGACCTTCCAACTGGACAGGATTGGTTGACCTCGAGGAGGAGGAGGCCACCCTTCATGCCAGTGATGCTTGTATGCTGATTATATGATACTGATGTCATATAGATTCCTTATATTGAAGTCAAGAGATGATTTTCATTGATAGTCATTCTCCTAATTAATTTCTGCAGCCTTAGATCCATGGTCCTCAGAGTCTTCAGGGGTGTATATGACCCTCCAGATAAGCCCAGATCAGAGCTCCTTCAACTGGGGAGAATCACTGGAGCCTGGCCCCCACTCAGAGGAGTTCCTCCTCCCTCCAGTCACCCCGACTCCTGCTGGGAAGAAGGTTGACCTGATTTTGATTTTGGGGGGGACATTATGTTCTTAGTAGGTCACTAACTTATAAGCAAGTTATAACTTTAGTAAAATTGAAACCTTGGAACACAGTACTCAGGGTCCATTTAAAGATAAGTGAATTACAAATTTGGCCCAAAAATACTCCAACTTAGAAAAATTCATTCCATTTTGTAAAGTCACTTTAGGCTTTCATTTTGAGGAATAAAGCGTGGCCTCAACAACTGAGGTAATTTGCAGTTCTTCTCATTATCTAGGTAATCTCAAAGATTGTCAGTTCCTTCTGGAAGCCTTGGAGCTACCTGGTGGGGAAGGATGACAAGGAAGGAGCCCCAGAACTGGATGAAAAGGAGAAGGAGCAGGAGGAGACAACCACAAAAGCAACCAAACCTGACGAAGGATCAAATCCCAATAGTAAATCACAGCCAGGTGATTGTCGAGGTTGTTTTGAGTGACAACTGATGACCTGTTAATTGAGACTTGTGCTGATGTGTTCTGCGAATCAAACAGGGACGGCAGATCAAACAGCAGCCAGAAAGTAACACGGCTGGATAGCACAGAAAAAAGATCAAGCCTCTTGTCTATGTGTACGTGTGCGGGCTTTTGTGTGCGTGTGTATGTATAATTCTATTAAGGCAATAATTTTCTCAGTTCTGTGATGTTGGGGAAACAGTTGGACAAAACAGCATGATGGCACAAACATGGTGCAAACCAGACTCTGGAGGGGGTTTATTAGAAAAGCACAGAGGCACTGGGCTGATATGACACTTTTTTTTGCAGAAATTACCAAAATCCTTATTACAGCCCTGCAGAAATCCTTAAATTGAGTGTCCTGTGAGAGCCACAGAGCTTGACATCTTTGTCCAAATCCGCTGAGAGCCGGCCGTCACAGACCAGGCCCAGACTGGGTTCAAAATTTCACTTTCGGCTCAGCTTGTCAGATCAGTGCTCTGTACAGAAAGTGTAATTTTACTCCCACACCAGTAGGGGCGTGGAGTAATTTTAGTTCATTCAGCAACTGAATGAGTGTGACTCGGTTCCAAATCGTGTGTACCGTCATTGAATGAACTCTTTGAGCTCGGGGTTCTGATTGAAACCTCTCAGCTCTGTGTTGAGAATGAAAATGAATTCCAGGAGTAAGAAATAAATCCTGGTCTACAGGTTTGGGTTCGGATTGGAAATTCCAGTCCTGATACTGGTGCTATCTGATTTGCGAAACTTTGACCCCATCTCACTCTTTCAGCTGTCAGTCATGTCTCCTGTTTTTAGGTGGGAGGAGGTGTCAGGGCCCGACTGGGCTGCAACAGGAGGCAGCTTCCTCCAGTTTTCTCAGCAATTCCACCCACTACAAGATCTAACAGACTGCTGCTTTAAAAGAAAATCACAGTCAACATTGGTCAGAAATACTGTTTTCAAAAAGATTCATATAAATATTCAAGGTCAAATTGATAAAAAAACATCTATTAGACCATCACATGCTTTTCAATGCTGTAAATAAAATTTTAAAAAATGAGAGGGAAAGAAATTGGAAAGTAAAGAGAACAAGGTCTGATGGAAAGTGTTATTCAATTACAAAACACAGTGATTT
>OMNV01016185.1:0-26304 GCA_900303265.1 Brotula barbata | reverse complement strand
ATATTCTTGTTTAATATTCAACCCACTGACACTGACGTTTCTTAGAGGAAAGTTTCTGCAAATTTTTCAAACCTTTTGTTTGCGGTGTGTCGAGGAAGCTTTGAATGCTGGTGTTGATAATGGAATTGCCAACGTCACTGGCGGAGTGACAGGGAAAACAGCTTAGACGTAGAGCTTAGAAGTGTTTGTTTCGTCTGAGTTTGCAAAGCAGAGAAAACTCATGAAATGACTTCCCCCCCCCGGTTCCTTTCTCACCATTTGTTTTGTGGCCCTTGCAGGTTTGTTTTCTTCAGGAAGTTCATGGTTCAGTGGTCCATCGAGGGAAAACTCGACACCAGCCGGTGAGGAATCACCCACTCATCTGGCATCTACGCTGCCAGATTCTACTAATCCTTCCACGTCTACAGAAAGAGAGAAGAGCTGGGTGAATTCGGGGACCCACACATCTTCCACCTCTGATCCTGCACCAGAAACCACTTCAACTAGAGGGGAAGCCTGGGTCCGTGTTGTACCTTCACAAACGGAGACCACAACCCAGCCGGATGACAAGAGGGACGAGACGGTGACGTCAAGAGCCAGCGGCAGAGGAGGCAGAGGAAGGGGCAAGAAGAACAGAGGAGAGGACAAGGCCAAAGGAGAAGAGAAGGGGAGAGGAGAAGAAGAGGGGAGCGGGGAACTCACCGGTTTGGAGGCAAAAGGGGAGATACAAGTGTCACGGCGACCAGGTGGGACCAGCAAACCCAGAGAAAGGTCCAGATCCAGAGAGAGGGGTCATAGGAAAGGGCAGACCACGACTAGCACTAGTCCTACCAGCCCCAGTGGTTCTCCCCAACCCACAGCTGGGTCAGACGTCACTGACTTATCACCGTCACCATCTCCATCCCAATCCCTGTCGGAATTCCCATCTCATTCCAAATTTCCATACTCATCTCATTCCCAGCTCCCATCTTCAGCCACTCTCTCCTCCACCTCCCCAACTTCATCAACTTCAACACTTTCTTCCAAAACTTCACCTCAAACTCAGACCACAGGATCAGGAGACACCGCTCCGTCTCCTCAGGCAGAAAATCAAGACAGCTCCAAGGACCCCCTATTGTCGCTTCGCTGGGTCCCGGTGGAGAGAGCCGTCGTGAGGGGATCCAAGGAGCAAGCAAAGGGGCCTCTGGATTATCCTCCATCACCGTCCGGGGCCCCAGATGAGGAGGAGCCTGCATGGTCTCACGCTGTTGGTTCGGGGGCTCTGTTACCTGGCAACGTAGAGGAGGAAGGCAGCAGGGGAGGACTCAACCTGAGCACCGTCACTCTGAGCCCAACAGGTCAGCGTTCAGTCCGTAGATCTTCATCCAGGGAGCAGGATTGGTTTCCTTCTACTTTGTTAATTTAAGTTTTATTCATCTTACTTAGTCTAATATGGTTATATTATTGAAAGATAATCAAAAATTGCAAATTTTTCTGACTAATATTGTGACACAAATATCGAGTGCGGTTTAATGCACATCGGTTATTCTGAACCACATAAACTGCCTTTAGGGGTTTTATTACATTTTCCTCATTTTACTATAAAATTCAGTCTGTGTATAGAAATATAAATTATTCAGTTATAGCAAAGAGCCACGTTTACTTTTCTGTAAGATTAATGTGATTTTCTCTTAGCTCTTTCCTGCTATACCAAATTTGCTGGCATATTTATTCAGAGAATATGTCGATTAGATCCCACTACATACTTTTTATTCCCACCAAGAGAGCTAACCTCATTCCTGCTGCTGTATACAATCTGTTGATTCAGTCTGTACTGCATCAAATCGGAGCGAAGCTTCTGGCTGTCCACCTGGGTTACGGCTGATTTTTCACTTGACAATTAGAGCACAGGGAGGAAACATCCAATCACCCGACACTTTGAAGCCCTGTGGGCATTCTGCTATCACACATTGCTATGCTGATTTATTTTGCTGCCTTTGAAAATAGCTCATGTCTACTGCAGGCATGGCTGGGCTGTCTCCTTCACATGTGTGTGTGTGTGTGTGTGTGTGTGTGGGGGGGGAGGCGGGACGGGAGCACTGGTATGGATGGAAAACAGCTGTAAACTGTATTGACAAGAAGCCAAAGGCAAACATCTGGGATGCTGGTGTGTAGCATGAGAGGATGAGGGAGGATTGATTGCCGTAGAGACCCTGGAGTCTTGTTGCAAGAAGGTCATTAACACACACACATATGAAACACCTTGATGCATTTTGTCCATGAAATGACAAAGCTGTTTATATTCTGATTCGGGAAAAATCTATTTTTACTTTTGTCATTCACAAAATAGAAATGAAAATTGAAACGAAATATAAATGTTCTTTGTGATTTTGCAGTCAAAAAAAAGCATCCAAGTTGTCATTGATTAGTTGTCCTCTGTGTCACATCCACAGCCCCATAATGTTCTTGCTTTATAAAATAGACAAGACCATAATAACCATAACAATCTTTGTCTCTCGGCCTCTTGTGTACACACTCTCACACTGCCAGTTCCTCGGTGGAAGCTTCCAGAGCATCGGTCAGTATTTGTTGCCCTGACTGGATCACTGAGCACTTCATCAGTCAGCTCAATCAATGTGAACGTGAAAACAGGGAGTTCCAGGTTCGATTCAAGGACCCTCGCTAGCGTAAACGCACAATCTATACGTACACAAGCACAAACACTCCCATAGCATTAACTGCATTTCACGCTCCTGCTCCCATTGTCTGCGATCGCTACACACACCTCAGTCCCTGCACCCTCCGTGGTGATCAATTTGCTGCGATCGTCTTTGTTTCCTTCGTCCTTTGATGCTGTGCGGTCTTCAAAGAAAACACAAGGATTTAAGTATTTATACGAAAATCACATTTCCAACACAGCTATGTGTCCTGTGTTTGGATTGATGCTTGGAGGTTCACCTCCAACTGTCTTGTTTCTGTAACTTATTAATTGGATTTTGCTGTTCGCTGGTTTAGTGTTGTTGTTGTTGTTGATGTTGTTTGTGCCGGCGGTGTCAGAGCTGTGCCGAGTAGGTGAAGGCCCTCTCCGTCAGCTCCTTCTACAGTCCATTGATTTTTCTGCAACATTCGCTTTAATGAATGGTCAATCGCACAAGGTTTATCTTTCACACACAAACACACCCCCCCACACACACATGTTGAGGCTGTAGTGAAGCTACTCGTCATAAGTGTTGATATTTGTCAAGACTTGCCATGACCTTGACTGATCTGCAGCACGTTGGCCTGTGCCATGTTCATTAGGCGTAACGGCTCACCGGTTTTAGCGCCTGACTTCAGCAGAAATCAAACTATCCGCCGGGAGTTATCTCTCAAACTCACATACATTTATAGATGAGGTTACTGAGGAGTATTATGATTGAGAACCCTCAGTCTGATTTTCTTTGCTCCATTTCTTTTGGTCTGAGATTCATTTTCTGCCTTCCATGATGATGATAATAAAGAGGATCTGAGCCAGAGATGTTTGCCTCTGGTTAGTTATTGGTTTGGATTAACCTCCGGGCTAATCATAGCCAAGGTATTGATTTTCATTCAACGTGCTGTGTAAACAGACATACACACGTAACACCGTCGACCTCACACCCCGCCCCCTCTGAAGCGCTCCTCTGTGTCGAAGAGAGCTGGCAGAACAAAGACTCCCACAGCCGAGCTTTGTGGCCGGAATGAGCGAGTGGTGGTGGGTTTTTTTTTTTCAAAGGCCTTAAGTTGCAATAATGAGCAACTCGGCGCAGAAACACGTGGTGGCGTGTCAATTGATATGGAAATGTATAATTGTGGAAGGAGACCACACACACGCACACATTTAGCCGGTGAATAGCCGGGCCCAGCGCTCAGCGGGGGGTCTGCTCATTTCTGTTGACGACGGCTAATGTCTGAAGTTCTCACGCTGCCCACTACGCTCTGTGGACTGAACCGAGGTCCGCTTTCCATATGGTAGCCATGACAACTGTGGCTGTGAGTGGATGTTGAGGTTGAGGCTCTGTGCCTTCTGATCCCTTTGAAAGACAGTGAGGGTGAAATGGATATGTGTGTGTGTGTGTGTGCATGTGTGTGTGGGTGAGTGTTGTAACTGCTGGCTTTGGCTGAGCTTACAGTACGATTTATGTATTTTTTATTTTTTTAACCATACAATGCGTTTATTATAGGTGTATGTAACTCTTAAGCCTCTGGCAGCGCGTTTCATGTAATCCATCAAACTTAAATGGAAGGAATCTTGAATGCTTCTGTTGAGATATGAGTTTCTGTAGTAGTACTAACCTAAACAAAAAGAAACACGCTTTCCACGTGTTCCTAATTAACACACGTTCCTCCTTTCATTTCTCTAATTAACGCCCCACCCCCACTCATCTGTCATTATTAGCCGAGGTGGAGCCCTGCGTGACTAACCCGTGTCTGCATGGAGGGAAGTGCCTTCCTCAGGGAACAGGCTACAGCTGCTACTGCCCACAAGGATTCACCGGGGAGAACTGCGAGATCGGTGAGTTGAAGCATTGGAGCCTATATACACTTACACACTCGCTCTCACTTACAAATCCCACAGCCATGTCCTACACACACCCGTATATGTCAAACACTGGAGAAACAAATTAAACTCTGCATGAGTCTATGTGCAAAGGTTCACGCGTCAAAGCTCTGAAAGTGTCGGCACGTTTCCCTTGCTTGCATCTTTTATTAGTCTTAGTCCCGCCCACTGAAGACACAAGGAAATGACAAGAGGACAGACAAGATGAAACATCTTCACCTGTAAGGTTGATGTGATGATTCTTACTGATGACAGCAGCACAGCTGGATCAGCTGTCAGTGTGTTTGGTGCAGCTGTAAGGACCTATTTTGAGCTATTTATCCCCAGATGACAATAAAAAGAGTAAAATATTCACCAGTGATTACTATTATAACTTCAAAATGATGGATTATCTGCTGACGGTCAGGCTCCACATTGTATTTCTCACCTTCCACACATGCCAACATGCAAAGTCGTGAACCAAGCACAATCACAGGCACCAAAAAACAGGGATGTCACGATTTATCAGCTAGACACGGTTCGATATTTCCACTGTTTTAGTGAGAAATAAATAACGTAGAGAACATCCGCTGCTTCACACAGAGAGCCTCCTCATCGTGTCCTTGTAATGTACACTCCATAGCATATGGTTGACAATGGCACCGCTTCAAGGAGACACACACAAGTGATGTACTGATGAAGAATTCTCATCCTGTTTTTCTTTGTGTGTCTATTTCTCTAAATTTTAAGAGAAAACGCTGTTTCTCCAAGTACTCTTCACACCACACACACGAACTTTGAGTTCTGCCTCTGTCTCTGCATTCACCCTGTGGGTCATCAGTGACATTTTCCATTGATTTGTCTATTTACACAGGAGGGATTGGTCTGGTGTGGACAGGCTGTTCTAAAATTCAAAAATAGAAGCAACAGATTTCAATTGTTTTTGCTAATTAGTTTATTTTATTCACACAGATGCTTTTGTTCTATTCTTGCTTTCAGGTTTAGTTAAATATATTAACCGTGGGCGCAATACTTAACAAGTGCCAGGTTCACTGTGCCATAGACACACACACAGAGACACACACAGACATACAGACAGACACACACTCAGACAGAAAGACAGACAGAGTGACAGGCCGCAGCTGATGGATGTGTAGGCTGCAAGGATTTGTATGGATTTGCAGAATTTGCAGTATTGTCTCTCTGAGGAGCAGCTTCAGCCGCTGCATAATGGATGAGAAGAACGAGTGGATCAGACATTTTGTACCAAACAAAGAGCTGCGCTGATTTAAATGGTGAAGGAGAGGTGCTGGTGTTTGAAGGTCAGGGATGAGAGGTCGCTCAAGGTCATGCCGGTTGTTGGTAGCAGAGGGATCTCTCACTCGTATATCCATGATTCATGAATCGCCATTTCTTTCTATTTTCAGTTACTATACGAGACACTTGTGTGTTATTACAACTGTTTTAACTCGGGCTGTCAAGATGAAAATGTTAATAATGGCGGATTAAAGGATGGGCTCCTTTTCCTCTGTCCACCTCAGATGAGAAGCTATATTTGAAAGATAATCGACTTCAGCTTGAAAGTTACTACTCGATCATGATTTCCATATAATGAGAGTGATAAAAAGAAAGGCAAAAGCAAAAAAGGACTAATAAGTAAAACCGAGTCTGAATGAAACTGTAAGGCTCTTTCTTATTAATTCATGCTTTGATAACTCAATTTAAGTTTGGCTAGGCCGTAGTTTAATTGTCCTGACACATTTAGGTTTTCACAGCCTCTGACCTTTCCACTGCTCGGCTCTGAGTAAGTGTGAAGAGCTGAGGGCATCTTTGAAGTGCGTTGAAGCAGCTTCCTTTCTCTTCCTCTCGCTGTGAGGTTTCAAAGATTTGTCTGGTTCCTGGGTTATGTCTGTTGTCCAAAAAAACCCACAGCGGTGATAAAAGATTACACGCGCTCCATTTGGAATGATAATGTGATACTTTATTGATCCCTGTAGAGCGTTCTTCCTCCTGCTTACAAAGAGGTCAGAGAGCACATTGAGCGGTAGAGCAGCAGCCCTTCAGCTGGCATGGATTCGGCTTTTTGCTCATGGCTGCTTCATTAAGGTGGAGGTTTGCCAAAATGGGGTTGAACCCCCGATTTTCCGTTCTGGCTGACTGGTCAACTCATCCCGTATTTTAGCGATTCGGAGAAAAGCCGATAGAGCATTTCTCCTTCATGCATCCTAAACTCAGAGATGACCGCTCAGAGGTGAGAGACGGAGGAGGAGATTGGACGTACATCACACAGGCCTTAAGCACTGTACAAGCACCCGAATGTAATAACCCTCCAAAGGCTTTTAGCGTCTCCGTGTGAGAGAATGAGGACATATAAGGAATGCAAAGCAGATTAGAGTGTCTGCATTTTCCTCACACCCATTTGAAATGATTATACTGCACTTCCTAATGGGAGATCAGAGCCCACATGGACACACTCCACTGTTTAAAACACCTCTAACGACCACATCGCCCTGAGTACATGATGGAACACACTCTTCCTTTTTGAGCCATCCATTTTAAAGCCATAATCCAGTGGTTTTACAAAATTTCATGATTTTGGGCAAATCTGTGTGCCAGCCAGGTCACTGATCGCAGCTTTTTTGAAGGACTTTGGAGATATTTGATGATCTCTAATCAGGTGTGGAGGCCTTAAAATGGAACCCTTGGTTCCTAGCACTCTTTCACCAACGGCACAAAGACCGAGGTTATTCACACCTCAATAAAAGCTAAAAGTGTTTTGTATTTACAAAAAGAACTGTGTTACACTATACTGACAATAACACTTGGTAAAATATTTTTAATGTCATAGAACAACAGATTGATGCCACAATAATCATATTTACATCTAACTCAACTTTATAACTTATAAGCAGTTTTTAGAGACTTTTAGAAGTTTGGATGTAAATTCCCAGCATTTTTGTAAATCCATTTTGAAGTGTGCTGTCCTGTGAGAATCTCCACTTTGCAAACTCTGCAAACTGACCGCTGCGGCCTCCTTCCGTCCTCACAGACATTGACGACTGCCAGTCTGAACCATGCGAAAACGGAGGCACCTGCATCGACAAGATCGATTCATTCCTCTGCCTGTGTCTGCCCAGCTACGGAGGAGACACGTGCGAGAAAGGTGAGGAGGAGACGGCAAACAAAGGCCACATTCTTTGTTTGTAAGAGGGTTTTTGTGATTATGAAGCGAGGCCGGCAGTCTCTGAGCCATCTGAGAGCAGCAGTAATAGCGTTGTTGCTCGCTGCGCCGGTGAACACAATCCTGATTGGTGTGCGGGGTGTGTTACAGCTATATGTCACAACCCAGCATCACAAGGCAGGATCTCCCTGCAGCTATCGGAGGGTGTATCTGTACGTGTCACAGGGCTGCAGGGTGACACACACACTGACGGAATCTGCTGGAAATGATAAAGCGCCCCACACCCTCACCCTTGCACCCATTCACATTTATTTTCTGGCAATTTGGCTGCATCAAGGACAGCACTTGAGATTCACCTGTATCATCCATTCCTTGTGGTTACACGAGCGCCGCCATGGGAGGAATCTGAATAACCATCATCATTTATTTCCACGTATGAATGTGGTCTGAATCTGAACCGAGGACGTCAGGTTCCGAGTGCCTCGCGTGAGCCATAAATCAAAATTGGCTCACACGGAGCTGACAGCGTAAATGGAGCCATTCATTCTGATGGGAATATTTTGTGACACCTGTCCATGTGTCTATGGTGTAGGTGGCACTAATCGCCCACCATACAACACACACACAGATTCATCACCTGATTTACTGCGTCCACCATCCGCTCCCGTTCTCCTATTCCACTCCTTTTTGTGTGTGTGTGTGTGTGTGTGTGTGTATTCACCCCCACAATTGTACTAACAGTAATAAGGATTAATGGATATCTATTATTGGTGTTATTAATGAATACTAATAGTGCATAGAGAGGGCCACGTGTGCTGCGAATAGAAAATGAAGCAACAGAACTGCACTTCATCTATTTATCCTCTCAGGATGCCACTCGGATATTTTCATCATGGAACGCTCTGTAAAATGAGTAAATAAATAAATAAATGAAATGTCTTCTTGTTTCATCTCTCTCCATTTTCCCTTTCTCATTTCCCCCCTCTCTCCCTTCCATTCATCTTTACAGACGTTGAAGGTTGCGAGCACGGTTGGAGGAAATTCCACGGCCACTGCTACAGGTAGGAGTGATGAAAATGTGGGCGTGCTTTGGAAACATATCGAGAACAATGCACCTACCTGCAGCTTGGGGGGGCCTCATCCATCTGCATCGCTCTCTCATACCCCCAAGTTATCCATGACATACTTACAGCAGTGCAGCCCACCATTTAAACTTGTCTCACTGTATAATGTATGAAATTTTCATATCATCATTATTGCCTCCACTATGTTCTCCCGCAGATACTTCACCCACAGACACACTTGGGAGGATGCAGAGAAAGACTGCAGGGAACACAGTGCTCACCTCAGCAGCATCACCTCTGCTACAGAGCAGGAGTTCATCAACGGTGTGTGTGTGTGTGTGTTTTGTTTTCGGGTAATTTTAGGATGCAGGGAGAGAAAGGAAAATGCAGTCACGAATAAAATGATGCAAAAATCAAGAAAAGCAGTGGAATACACGGTAGAAGAGAGACAGATGTATCAAATGTAACTCACTCTGATGGAGGTGTGGTGCTGGCGTTCTTCCAGGTTTGGGTCACGACAACGCCTGGATCGGTCTGAATGATCGCACCGTGGAGGAGGACTTCCAGTGGACTGACAGCAACGATCTGGTCAGGCTCAGGAACGTTTTTAAGTGTTGGCTGCATCGTGATTGCTAATCCACTTTAAAATGGACTTATCTACAACCAGTGTTAACCTTTTTATAACAACATGTGAGTTTTGGCGCCCTCTAGCAGGCCGCTCACTGAAACACGAAGACAGGACATCTGCCTTGTGGTCTTTGTGTTTGCCGTGAAGGAGTTTGGACCCGATTGGTAGACTGTGCCAGATTTTGAATACTTAATGGAATAGATTGAGGTGTTATAACTGTAAATTTGTTGTGTTTACGCAGTGACAATAAAGTTCTTGACCTTGAGCTAGCACTAGCGCTAAATGCATGTATGTATTTTGATAATGAAAGTCAAAAGTTTACATAATGCTGCTTTTAGTTGCATAAATAAAGCTTTATATCCTCTTGTGTGCCACATTTCATCCATAATCTCACAGTCTTCACGGGTTGGATTGGAGATTGTGTCTGAATGGTGGTGTTTGTTGTGCAGGTCTATGAGAACTGGAGGGAGAGCCAGCCGGATAACTTCTTTGCGGGCGGGGAGGACTGCGTGGTGACCATCGCCCATGAGGACGGCAAGTGGAACGATGTGCCCTGCAACTACAACCTGCCCTACATCTGCAAGAAAAGCACAGGTACCTGGCCTCACGCTAACAGAAGTTAGCTGGCTAAATAACACTAAGACCGACAAAGGTTAGCACTAGCTAGCCAGCTAACAGTAGCCATTTCCACTCTCCATTCTCATCACGTTGTTTATATGATGACATCACTTGCAACTGGTTATGCTGTTCTAATATAAATAATGAAATAAATGGGGAAAAAAATGTTGCCTAAAGTTTTCACTTGCTTGCAATTTTCCTCTGTAAAGGTCATAACAGCAGATGGTCCAAAAGTTGCTCAAAAATCCAAAACCAAGTGAAGGCTGAAATAATGGCTGAAACTGTTATTGATTTTTGAGAGCAATATCAATCTCAATCATCCTCGTATTGGTGTTTCTCTCCCTGGAGCTCACTCACATTTGTCCAAACGTCCAGACTGCAGCATTCTCCCGACTGCACTTTGTCCGTTTGTCGGTTGCTGCCCGGCTCACAAAGACGATTTCTTTACTTCCTTTTTCTATTGACCCAGCAGAACTGAATGGAAATGCGTGGCAAGCTTTTAGGATGCAGAGATGAGCGATAATGAGGGACAGTGAAGGAGCATCTCTCGCTCGCTCGCTCTCCTTCTGCTGGAGGGAGACAGAGAGACGTGGGTGAGAGATTTAGGAGGACTGAGGCGGAAGGAGGGCAGGAGAAGTGAGGAATAAGGGTTTGTTTTTGTTCCGCTCCGGTCTCTTGGCTGTGTGTTGTGGCTTTAGTGGCTGTCTGTTGCAGAGAGCCATTACCTCTCAGGCCCGCTGCAGCTCACCCACACACTCAGCAGCAACACTGCCATCTAGAGGCAAGAGCATGTACCTGCAACAACAAGTCTTCAACAAAACAACAGCGGTGTGGGAAGTAACCAAGTAAAAACAAAGTACCATTTGTTTAATTTTGTCACTTTTAATCAGTTTGTCCTCCAGATTCCAAGATCACCTTTAAATAAAGTTAGAAAAGCTTGACTGAAGTGATTGATGTGAACTGCTTTTCATCATCTAAGATATGTTCGATATTGATCTGTTGTGTGAGTGTTGGCTGAGATTATGACTTTGTTAATCTGAAGATGATCACAAGGTAGAAATGGCATTAATTATTATCCCAAAAATACTTAAGTAAAGCAGCAGGAGTATGTTTTCTGATGGGTCATTTTAAGTTTTGAATCATTTTAAATGAGATATTTGTATTTTTTTCCCCAAGTATAACATTGAGGTACTTAAATCCACTGCTGCAAAACAAAGCCATTAGAAGTGTTGGGAGTTTTACGCTGCATTGAAGATGGATATTAATGTAATTTATAGCTCATAGATGCAGATTTCATTTTTTTCATTATGTTGAAAGTAATGTTCTGTGTACTTGGTTTTTTGTTTCCACATCCACCATCCAATATGAAGTAAATCCTCCGTATTTATAGTATATAAACCAAACACAGCAGAAGTTTACTGTTTTGTGAACTCGTTTCACTGTGTGCTCGTTAATTTGATTTAATCTTGCCTGGCCAACGTTGGAAGAAATAATCAAATTATTTACTTAAATTAAAGAAGTATTTTAAAAGCAAAGGTCACTCATCCAAAACTGTAGATGAAGCACACATGTATGATTTAATCAACATTTTTCAGGGACGCAACATCGATATCACATAAATGTAGTAAATGAAGCTGAAATAGTAAATTAGAGCTAAAGTAGCAACAATAACACGACTTCCTGCTCTGGTTCTGTCAGTGTTGTGTGGGACACCGCCTGCAGTGGAGAACGCTCATCTGATTGGTCGGCGGAGGTCTCACTATGACATCCACGTGGTGGTGCGTTACCAGTGCTCCGAAGGATTCTACCAGCGCCACATCCCTACCGCACGTTGCCGGGCCGACGGGACCTGGGAGCGACCCAAGATCATCTGCACAAAGTGTGAGTGCTCAGTGTGTATTACATCTGTTATCTGTGTCGGTGGTTATTATCGCGCTATTTTAGCAAACACACACCGTTTTCTCCATCTGCCAAGCTGACAAGCTGAATATTCTATTTTCTGAAATGATTTTCCAGGTTGAATGAAATTGAAATAAAACATATTCTGGTTCTGGAAGCGACTAAATTATTATGTAAGGTGAGGGAAAATAGAATAAATGGGAGATCATGTTCTCTTATAGCAATAAGTAAGGGATTTCATTCACAATTTAAAATCCAATCAGGTTTATTTGTATAGCCAAACATCACATTGAATGTCTCGAAGGGCTTCAGGGGTCCACGGTGAGTAAGGAAACTTTGTAAGCAAGACTTTGATTTAACGTGCAAGGAAAAAGGAGGAAACCTCTTTAGAGAGGTAATTCAAAGACAGAGTCACTCTGCTCAAACAGCCAGCTGTGCAATAGGAGCTGCAGGTGGGAAAAGTAAATTACAGATATAGATATGACAATAAAAAACTAAGAAATTCAATAAAGGAGACCTGATTCAATAAGAGATTCCACAGAGATGTGGTCAAAGTGAGTGAGAGAGACAGAGACGCCGTGCCTTATCCGCAGATCACTTGTCGCTGCTCACCATCTCCAGATTTGACTCCTAATTTCCCCGATAATCCCATTTGTCCCTCTCCTCTCTAAGCTCGACGATCGCACCGGTACAGACGTCACCACCATCAGCACCGCGAGCGCCGCAGCCACAGGAGACACGGAGGAGAGGGACACCGGGCCCGAGAGGACGCACACAGCTACTACTGAACCAAATAATACGTCTGCCATGACGCCGCGGTGTTTACCACGGCTCGTACAGAGAGACAGTAGTTCACATAAGCATTCGCATCCTTTCCTGCTTCTAACATGCTGAGTTTAGGTTGATTTGTTTCTACTTTTCTAACATTTCCCCTCTTTATCCGCGGGCGTCTGACACACCGATACACACTGACACGAGAGTGATAGCGTGTGTGTGATGGTGCGTGTGCGCGTGTGACAAAATATTACAGACGTTTGTTTGTTCTACATCGAACGTGACTCATCCTAGTATTCTGTTTACAAAGCACAGGCGTATTCGATGCAAGATCACACTCTTTCCAATAATCCTCAGCTTTTTTCTATGTGTCCTCTCGCCGTTTCTCTTTCTGCTTCCCACTAATATCTGTTACGTTCTTGTGTAATGTTACTATTTATTATCAGCCACTTGCTAGTGAACGTATTTTCTTTTTCATAACTTACATTTCAAAGAGCCACTATAACATCATTTTTCTATACGATGCCTACAATCACTCCGTAACAAAGTTAATCTTTTGATTGCCTCTAATCTCTGTCATGTAAATATTGTGGTGTTTCTTATTGGCTGATCCTTGATCAATAGCTGGACCTTGTCCAAGCCAATTACCCCCCCCGCCCCCATCTCCCATAAGCACTCTCAGCTAATGAATGCGTCCCGTTGATATAGATAATGTGGATGGGATTACACAACACTTTCCTAAGACAACAACTTGATTGTATGAAGTTGAAAATCCCCTCGATCTTTGCACGGCTGTATTTACACAATGGGTAGAATGTCACCATTTTTTTGTCTGTGGTCCCTTTGATATTTGATCAGTGGTCCACACTTTTTTGGTGTTCTTATGACTTTTTGTCCTGCTGTTGTGTTCCATTCTTAATAAAGTGAAAAATGAACCTTTCTGTCATTTTTTCCCCCCCAACTTGTTTCTGCCACAGACATCTGTTTTCACATGATTGAACAGCTCCTCTACTCTATTATTTCTTGGCGTAAAGCACTTAGGTGCATACACTCCGGCTGGCGGATGAAATCCAATCAAACTCCTTTATCTGGCTCTGCCTCTTGCTTTGCTGCTCTCCTCATCCTGAATGGTTCACAAGGTAATTTCCTCACCTTTGTTGCATCTGTGAATGCAGTATTGAAAGAATGAAAGTGATGACCTATCCATTGAGGGTGACATCAATTGCTGTGTTTGCCAGCAGAAACCCTCGGTATGAAAAGCACAACTGATTCAATTTTCTTGCATTGTATTCCAGTTTGATTTTAATCTGAAACCAAAGTTCAACCGTCGCTGCAACGCTGACTGGCGGCAAACACACAACCGCCTGTAGAATGGATGTTTGTGTGCACAGCCCACCCATAAACGCAGGCTGATGAGGCAGTGGGAGCCAAAAGTAGAAAGCATTCTGCTCTCCCCCCAGAATAGCAACACACACACACATACACACACGCACGGGTGTCAGGTGATGATTTGTGTGTGAGAGTTCAGCTCTATCCACAGTTTACCTTTTATCAACCGATCGATGATAACCGCAGTCAGGAAGGACAGAGTTTACTGGGCCAGACCGAGGGCATGATGACATCACCAGCAGGGGACACGCAACGAGGCACTGCTGATTGTTAATGCAGCACTTACAGGTTAGGACATTTATGGCGATATTTGGCGTCCGTGATCCAGGATGGCAGAGAAGACGTGAATTCTCTAAGCCTAATTTACGTGTTGTAGCATAGTAATAGGTTTTGTTTGATACTAACATGTTCACTGTTACCTCACAGTGTCCACAATGTCAACAATGTCAGTGACGCAATTTACCCTCAAAATCATTCAGTGTTTGTTTTGTATAACTAAGAAAAAAACAGTTGATGGGGGACACAATAAATAAGGTAAATTATTTTTAATCACTTTCATACACCTAATTGGCTAATGAATTGTGTCCTGATCACCCAATTCAGTGCTCTGTTAACACCCAGTGTCAAATTAATGTCCCCAAAGTCATGGTCAAATTTAAAAAGTAGTATTATTAAAGAAACTATACAATATAAGGTAATCCCAGCCAGCACGTGGCCTTTTTATTGTATTCCGCCTTTATCTCCCTTATCAGCCGCTCTGCATGTCACTCAGTTTGTCAAACGCTCGATGAATCCACTAACACAGAATAAACACTTCTGAAAGGTGAGAGTTTTCTCTCTATTTTTATGTCATAATATTAAAGCTGTCATGTGAAGATTTGCTGTGTATTGCTGCGTAAAGTTCCTCCAGACAGATGTAGGCACTAACTTTATCTCTCCAGATACAGATTATTAGTCTCACTTTGAGACGATGGCACCTCTATGAGTCATTTGAAAGCTGTGTCATCACCTCCATCAACAGCCTTTATCACAGTCCAACAGTCCAGACAGGGCGTGCTGCGTGGGGTGAGAGAGCAGCAGGTCCGACACGTTTCCTCCCAGGTATTGGGGGTTAAAAATACTTATTTAAGGAAGCCAGAGAAAGTCTTGAAGGAAAAAAAAAAAACCTCAGCCTTGTTGCGTAGTAAATGCCTCGACTATCTGTAGCTGTGTGAGTGAGTGTGTGTGTGTGGTCTATTTTGTCTTCTTGTCGTTGTCGCTGTCGCTGTCTACGTCGGTGTCGGTGTCGCTTTGTCCCTTGGGAACAGCTTTCATAAAGTAGGCGGGGTTGCTGTGGCAGCGCAGGGCCATCAGAGCAGGTGCAGCAGCGTACAGCCCGTTGAGGATGATAACGGGCCACCATTTGTCTGCTGGGAGTCGGTACGTGAAGGGAGTACGGGAGTGCATAGATGCTCCGATATGACACCACTGAGCCTGGAGAGGAGGAGGATGCACTTGATTATCAATATGGTACTTTATGATGGTCAAACATAAGAAGTACTTTGAGAAATTATACACTTTTTACTACACTGCATTTGTCCGATGACTCTCGGCACCCAGATTTGATTTACTGTACAGATTAAGAACTTTAATTGGGGCTATTGTCAGACAAAACCCTGGTACCACACACACACACACACACACACACACACACACACACACACACACGACTTCGGGCTCTGCTGAGGTGCCTGAAGACAAGAACCACTTCAGATCCCACCAGCTTGGGAAAACTTCACAAAGCAGGCTTTCGATCTGAGAGGCCTTCATCTGTTTTGAGCGATATGGGAAATTGGGGAAATTTGCAATCGAACGGCAACCAAAGTCTTGATGCTAGACGAGTTGTGACGAATAACACCGTCTTTTCACCTTTTGGCCTCAAAGAAAAAGCATCCACAATGATGACGAGTATATAAACCTGACAAAAAGAACCTGCTGTATTCCTGGAAGAACAGACGATGCAGGTGATGAAAAACATTATTGCGATCTTCTGCACCACTGTGTTTATACTTTCTCCTGAGGAGCACTGGAATGCCCTGATGTTGTCTATACCACTTTTACATTTGATATAGAGTGTATATTATATATATATATATATATACCATTTTCCAAAAAGCACTTGAACGCAGCACGAGTTACCTGTTACCAGGTAGGTCATAATTACAGAAGTTACCTGAGTCATGGCCCCAGCGAAGAAGAGGGTCCAGTCCAGCATCCAGGTGCTTCCAGGTGTCCTCAGACCATAGATGAAGACCGCCAGCACGGGCAGAGCATAGAACATATACACCAGCATCTGCAGTAAACAGGACAACATAGAAGACAGGTCAGCTGACATTCAACTCCATTCAGTCTGCGTCCGTCCGCTGTGTTTTCTCACCATAATTTTTGAGAATCCCACTGGATCATTGAGGTAGGGTTCGTACTGGTAGATGTAGTTGAAACAGATGTCTAGAGGACAATCCATCACCACCTGGAGCAGGAGGGTAACAAAACATCTATTCATGAAAGATCAAGTCTCCGATATAGTAAAACTGGACAGATACCAAGGCGTCCGTGTACTCACAAAGCCTCTGAAAACTGAGAAGGCCATCGCGCCAAGCAACATGATCGACAAAAGCAGGTCAACGGGCCGAGACAGCAGGTTTTTCTTCTGCTCCTCGGCAATCTGATGGACACAGATAATTCTCTATAAGTGAAACGGCTGTACACGTACGATCACAGCAACCGCACGAGTGTAAGGGTCGAGTTTGTCTGCTATGAGATCTAAAATTCACCTTATCTGCTGTGAGGACTGGCATCTCCGTGGGTCTGCTAAAGAGCAGCGAGGCGGCCCAGAAAGGCGCAACAAAGAAGGGTGTGTTCCTCCAAAAGGCAGGCCGAATGTTGGAGCCGTATTTACCTGCACGCACGAGGACATAATCAAATAACAGGAAATCCAAACCAGCACCGATGAGCTGAAAAACTACCGTGGAGGTGGCAGCTCTCACCTACGACCACTCCAGGGATGAGAACAATCTGCTGAGCGATGGAGGAGCCGGCCCACAGCAGCCCTAGGCTACGATAGGACTCCCTGTGTGGGACAGGAAATGAACACGTGTCATCTGAGGAGACAAAGGAACTCGAAGAAGAGGAGATGTGTGCACAGATCATAGTTTACCCTTTGAGCATGCGGTGGATCATGATGAGGAAGAGGATGAAGTGAACAATGCCTTCCCAGTAGCTCATCATCGTGGCATAGGCTGTGCTGAGGTGAGGCTCCCCCTGAACAAACAAACAAACAAACAAACAAGCAAACATCATAAAGCTAAAAATAAACGACTGAAGGAACGGTGGGTCGATTGGATTGGGCTGAGAGATTTGGATTGAAAATCAGAGGAAGAAGGCAGCTGAAGAGTGGAACGAGCAGATCAAGCATTCGGTAAGAACATTTTAAAATGCTAAAAACTGGGCATTACTATTAAAAGTACTAAGGATAGGGGTGCTGAAAAATCCTCGTTTCTTTGAACGCACCATCGTCTGAAAAATGACTGAAAAAGTTAAATGTATTAAACTCAACGTCCCAAAAATATCAAATATCTGAATCAGTTTGAATAACTAAATGTCTTGTGAAGGTTTTAATAACATTTTGTGACATTTCTAACTGAAAGTACGAAGAAGCGACAGAGTTGAAAGACAGAGAGGATGAAGATGTGTTCCCTTTGTCTGGAATGGGAAATCATGGACAAAGATGAAAATGTGTTTGCCTAAAATTACATCTTTTCAAAACTATGGGAAGTATTCAATTTGACTGACCCTGTTTGTCCCAAATCTGCTTTGAACGACAAACTGTGATTCCTAAGTTTCAGTTTCTCAAAAACGACTCCAGGAATATTAGGAAAATTGTCCATTTGTCATAGGAGGTCTTCTTAGGAAAGCGAAATATTTTAAGTGCGTGCACAAAAAATTTGAAAATAACTATTTTGAAAAATATGTTTACGTAAAGTTCAGTGTTTTGAAGACTATAAAATTTATAAACCCCACAATGTCCCAAGGCTGCTGAACATTTTGAAGTTGGTTTGAGATTTCTGGCTGAAAGTGTGTGGGACAAGCTCGATCAGTTTGAAACAGTTGGAGGATGTTTGAGTATTTACTGTAAAAATGCAAGAGTTTTCTAGCTTGAAGAATGAAGGAGTGGAACCATTGTGGAAAACGTGAAGGTTTTCTCCATCCATTTTAATCGGTTCATTCAATTTGAAGATAGTTCCATATTTTGAAAACTGACATGAAAAGAATGGTTGAAGGGTGGAACAGTTCAAACCATCTTACCATCCTGAGGTAAAAGCCCATGAATCCAGAGATGAAGCCATCCTGCTCCAGAGCATTGGTGAGTCCCACCATGCAGCTGAAGGAAAACTCAGCAAACACTACAGACACACACAGGGAGAGAGAGAGAGAGAGAGACGTCAACATGAAGTCTGATCCTCATGGACGCGACACTTTTACTCCCCGTCGTGCAGCTTCAGGGTGTGTTTACCGTAGAATAAAGGATCCAGGTCTGTCATGTGTCTCACGATGAGGTGTAGGAGGAGAAGTACAGATCCCAGGATAAACGTTCCCATTCCCAGGATCAGCAAAGGTCTGGGGAAAAACAACAACAACATGAGACTGCGACACCCTTCAACCAGAACCCTGAACAACCTTTAGGCCCAAAACACTCCGGCAAATCCTCAAAGGCCCATCTGACGCCCTCCTGGGGTTCAATTCCTATTTTCAGTGATTTTGTGCTCTGTTTGAGGAAATTCAAAGCTCCATTTCCCACAACCCTGGTTAAAAAGAGGGCTAATCAAATGAAAGAAGAAATCCTGCTTAAATCATTTCATTTTAATCCCCGTGAACTCATTCTAAGAGGATTTTTGTGCTTTTAATAATCGAAATACTCGAGTTGATTAACAGATTCTTCGAAGCTTTGATGGTTTATTTTTGTCTTCCTCAAATCCACATGCAGACGTTTCAAGGATTTTAGAGGATCTGGCGAATCCTTTTTTGCACGGAAGGACACAGACTTTCAACCATGCAATATTGGGTGACCTTATACTTTAGGATTAACACGTAACGCCCTCAAAAAAAAAACTTTCCTCGTAGCCTCATAGACACCAAAGTATCTGTGCAGGTAAATCAACCGTTAATGGCACAAATCAAAGAGCTCTGACTTACTCCTGGAACGCAGGGATGTTGTTCATAATGAACATAATTCCAGGTGCGCAGAGAGAAAGCAGGACAACGCAGACTTCCACCGACGGCTCCATTCTGAACGACTTGTAAACAGGATTAAGGTGAAGAAACTGTCCGTGGAGAATAAATATGTTCACCTAAACACACGTTTCTCTGAAATGTGGCATATTTGCGCGGAGGAGCTGCGAGTAATGAACAGGAGTGTCTGTCTGCCTGTTGATCTGATTAAGCAACAAACTGCCTCGACCTGAGCCAGGATACCTCCACTTTATCATCTACCAGGTCTCAAAGTTCAACTCAGGACTGATGGAGGGCGAGTCGGACTTTAAAGGGAGAGTGGAGTCGTGGAATGCTGAGTCTGCGCCGTGCGTAAAATCATCCAGACGCGTAAATCTACGCGAGGGTAAAAACAACTGAGCCGGTGTTGAGCGACTGCTATTGATTAAAACAAATCTAATCTAGCAAATTGGATGATTGGGAAACCATCACCGTGACGTGCTTGAGCAGACTGCCCCCTAGTGGTCCGTGTTATCGCTCCACTGAGGTCGCCTGATTAATTTGAACATTTTTTACAATTGTAGATTAATGATAATTGCTGTTGTTTGACCTTTGTCTTATCACATCTAAATGTTTGTATTATTATTATTATTAGTAGTAGTAGTAGTATTAGTATTATTATTGTTGTTTTTGTTGTTGTTGTTATGTTTTTAATGTTATTGGTTTACCTCTGGGTGCATTAGTCTATTGGTCTCCATGTTCAACTCTTTTCTAAATCATTTTTTTATATTTACATTCTGCCTTAAATGTATAATTTCATCAATCAGTCGTGGAAGAACTTGGTGCTGCGTCTTTCTATGAAAAGTGCCAACGTTTGGTGGATTGATGATGCTTTGCTGAGTTTCAATTTGTGTTGTAGCTACATGAGATGAATCTGTTCAAAGTTTTTAAATTGAATGTTTTTGGGGTATTTTAAGCCATCTGTCCTCATTAGTGTAAGATTAAGGTTTCTTCAGTCTGATGTCTGCTTTCCTGATTAGATTCTGGATTATGACGGAACATAAAGTTCAGAACAAAGATTATATTTTGAAACCAGACTTAAAAATAATTCATCATAGTCGTTAAGATATCTTGTGCGGCATCTTTAAATCATTCAGCTCATCTCAGGGTGGTTTTTTTCTACACACCCTGTTATGTACGACCACGTGCCTTACACACACGTGTTATGGATGAATATTATAAAGCAGGCCTACATCTAATGCAACTTTATCTTCTGTTACAGAGCGGATGAAGAGGATTACACCGCTGTTGCCACAGAAACTTCATGTGACCAGTAGAAAGAAAGAGGGGCGGGGCATAAAGGCTATGAAGACAGAGATGTGACTCAAACAGACAATTCAGTTAGATTCAGATTCAGACACCTGTCATTCACACCATAAATAAAGCTTCACCCTCTCTGCCAACATGTGGCACCCCTTAATAATCGGCATCTTGGTTGTAAACACCTCTTTAACCGTCGTTTACTGGGCTGCTATTCTGGGTGATGTCTACTTCAAATGGTTGGTGGAACCAGAAGACGTACCCAAGAAGGACGTCATGCCAGCCTGAAGGAGTCCGAGTCTACATGGATCGACGGGACTGAACGCCGCTCTTTCATTTTAACTAGATAGTCCCGCTTTTAGTGCTTTTGGATTCTGATTCTGCCTGGAAACGTTTTTTGGGAGCACCGTTGTTAACTTGCACTTTTTTTGTATGTTTTTGGAACCTGCAGTTGAGAGAGAAATGGGTCGTTTTTACAGGTAATACTTCACCACGAGCACTGGAGTTAGACAATAGAAATCTGATCTAATTTCATGATCTTAGGGTCATTTACGTCTGGACTCGGTCACCCATAGGGTTTTTTAGTTTTTCTCTTGGTTGTTGGTTTTTGGTAAGTTGCAACATTCCGTAGATATTTGGCGTTGATCTTCCAGGTCCATCAGCCTTTGAATGGACCCTTATGGATCTCTGTGCTATTTCTTTTAACAGCACGATGCATGAGGTTACGAAGATCATAAGAAAAGTTAAATGAACCTCATGGATTCCCAAATAGAGCGGTGGAAAATCATTTTTCTTCAGCTAGTATTTCATTCTCTCACCTCATGTTAACATTTTCAACATGTTTAGCACAGGGATCCATTAGGATCCATTCAAAGGTCTACAGACCTGGTACAGGAACCTCAAATATCTCCAGAATGCTCCAAAAAATAATGCCAGTGATCTAGTTTACATGTAAAACAACTAAAAATCAAGACTTTTTGTATCACTTTAATCATCAGCAGTACACTTAATTATCGCCATTGTCCTCATTGGACCAGCTGACTCAGTAAATGTTTCTGCTGTAGTGAAAGTGGCACGTGTCAAATCCTGTCAGGGATTAGCGAAGAACACCTTGATAATGACGCCGCCAGCTTTGCGCTCCTCACACCGAGACATAGTCAGAGACCTCACATTGCGTCTAATGTTGATTTTTACCCAACATGGCGCACACCTTCTACTATGGCATGCATCCAGTATCGTGGTTTATTCTCTTCATGAACATCACCTTCACCATCATAGAGTGGCGCTTTCTCATCTCTCAGTTTAGATCGAATGCTCAAAAAAGTAAAGCGGAGGCAGAGACGCTGCCTGTGGCCTCCGGCTCCAGTTGAGAGGAGGATTGAGTGGAGTTCCCCAGTTTTTGGATCTGAATCCTACAATTTTTAGCTGTCTAGTTGTAGAAGAAGATGGTCGTGGTGGGTTTTTCCTCTGCTGAGACTGAGCTGAAAATATGGAGAGGATGTTGTTTTTATGGTCTTAACCCTGTGCTGTGTGTGTGTGTGTGTGGTTGTTTTCAGAGCTGTCACTGTGCATCACATTCATACACAAGTCAAATAATTCAACAAAGGAGCCGCTGCAATCAAGGTAAGGAATTTTGTGTAACATCTTTAGAATCTTTGCCTCCTCCTCCTCTTTCCACTCTTTTCATCTCACATTTTTTTCCATCATTTCAGTTGGAAGTTGATAACTCTGTTCCTACTTTGTAGCTCTGTCATGTATATCTGTGTGAAATAATTTTACCGATGTGACCCATCCATCATCTATCCATCCATCCCTTCATCATCCACCCATCATCCATCCATCCATCCCTTCATCATCCATTCATCCATCTATCCATCATCCATCCATCCCTTCATCATCCATCCATCCATCCATCCATCCATCCCTTCATCATCCATTCATCCCTTCATCATCCATCCATCAATTATCTATACCGCTTAAACCTGTAAGGGTCACGATGGGTCACCAAAGCCTGGGTACACCCTGGACCGGTCCAACATACAGAGAAAAACAACTCAGCCACACTCCCATTCACACCTATGGTCAGTTTAAATACACTCCAGTTCACCTAAGCTGCATGTCTGTGCTTTAATATATGCATTATTTATATACAACCTGGTCAGGGAGGACCATAAGCCTCTTTGGCGTATTACTGTCCACCTCTCCTCTCTCATATCTCTAATCCCTACAGATGGAAAGCTGATATCGCACCATGACAGACGCAATCCTATTAACTCTGCCTGTCCTATATTCACCTCTCCTCTGTCTCAGTCCTCAATACCCAGAAATTTTTGACAAGAAGTCTCCTTGAAAAGCCCAGAGCGGAGCTGGCTGGGATTTAAGTGGAGAGAAATGCTCAGTAGCACCGCTGCAATTTGAGCACGGATTCAATCTCGTCTGGCGAACCACCGTCACCATCTGTCATCACCCCGTCACCGCTCACAGACACACTGTATTTTCATTCTTGAAACACATTTCCAAAATTCCTCCAACGGTCACATGGAGAACTGAGTGGACCGTGGAGGATTTCATAGACGCCAGATGAGATCTGAGCCACAAAATCTTAACGTTCAGGATGAAACCACGTCACACTTTGATACTCCAGAGAACAAGACGTTTAGATTTCGATGTGACAAAATACAAATAGTTTTGTTATTTCCTGGATGAAAATAGAAATTTCATGACACTTATGGCATGAAGTCCTCCGTTAGTGTCCCAGTGTGAAGAAATACAGATGTTCACCGTGGGATGCTCCTCAGTAACTCTCCATCCTTCTCTCTAATCCTCCTCTCTTACCCGTTTCCAAAGACTTCACCGCACCTTAGAGGAGTTTGGAGACGCTGCGAGATCATAAATCTGCCAAATTTGCTGGTTTCCACCAAAGACACGGCCCTAAAGTTGCTCCACGCTCAGCGACTCCTCAGAGAGAACACACACACGCTGTCTCCGTCCAAGACACTCAAACATGGACGAGCGATCTCCATCTTGGAACGTCACGCAGCCGCTCTTTGAACACCGGCAGCTCCTCCAGCTCTCGAGGAGGAGGCAGGAGGAGGCTTATTTTGTGGACTACATCCCCCCGGCGAGAGACCCCATAAGTCTACCACGCAATGTAGTTTACGTTCTGGTCGGGGTGGTGCTGGTTGTTGTGGCCACTTACGCCATAGTTGGACACCTGATTAAAGATCTGATGCATGACCTGGCAGGTAATCCAGGCCGCTGGTGTGTATCGTCACAAAACATCCTGAGTCCATGTCCCATCACAGTCTCCACTCTGACCTCTGTGTCTTTGTGTGTGTGTGTGTGTTCTCGCTGAGGCCTCGTCTAACCGAGAGCTCTCAGGTTTATACTGGATCCGAATCCCTTTTCCCTGTTCGGTGTCTTCATCCTGTCATTTGTGCACAGACGTCATTTCCAAGGTCGTCTCAACCTTCCCAAAAATGTCATTAAGACGTTTTGTGACATCTTTATTGTCAAACGTTGATTTAATTCTCGTGTGTTCTCTTTATCCTCACAGATTGGATTTTTGGCCCCAAACCGATGGAGGAATACAGTGAGGAGGGAGGAGAAGGGACAGAGCACAGAGCGAGCGTCTCCAGTCAGCAGCTGGAGGAAGATGGGATGAAGATGGAGATGGAACAGCTGCTACCTGGACACGTCTATCCGTCCCCTCCGCCAGTGAGAAGCTCGCTCACTTTGTGCGCTGGAGAAAACAGGAAGTCCTCTCACAGTGTTACCTTTGCTTTCCCCATCTCTCCCTCTGTCACTTCACTTTGAAATCTGTAATTAAGACCAGACACCATGTTGAAAAATGATATTTATGTCAAATTTTTAAGTGATACTATGGTGATTTTACAGAAATTTGGGTTTTAAAAATTTTAAGGGAGATTTGCGTGCATCATTTGAAGCAGACTGTGTAAAAAAGTGAATGAATGCACAAACGAGTTGGTAGATTTTACATTTAATAACTATAATAAGATGTAATAGAAAATAAAATTTGTTCAGCCAAATTAAAGACAAACTCCTGATTTCAACATGTGTCAGATTGATCTTTTTTCTTCCTTTTCTGATGGACTCGGCCATTATTGTCCCATTATCTAACATCTGTTGCTGTGATGTCGTCCTGAAAGCAAACACGTGTCAGATTTCCTCTTGTGATGTCGGGTTCATCTTCTCTCCAGTAAACAAATTGAATCACAGAACGACGTGTTGTGTTGTTGTGTCTTATCTTCTTACAATAATCCACCTGCTGAGTCAGGGACAATGAGCTTGTCTGTAAATGCCACGGATTACACAGATTAGATAGATAGATAGATGGATAGATAGATAGATAGATAGACAGACAGACAGACAGACAGACAGACAGACAGGACAGACAGACAGACAGACAGACAGAGAGAGAGAGAGAGAGAGAGAGAGAGATTATTTATTTCCTGGTATTGAGAGGTGATATAACTCCAGTTCTTGGATCGTCATGTGTCATTGTCATGATTGGATTGGATTGGATTGGATTCCCCTCCTCCTTCCCCCTCTTCTCCTCCTCCTCTTCCTCTCCTCTCCTCTTGCCACCCAAACATGGACGAGCCGCTGAACAATTTGAAAATTCGTAACAGAGCTGAAGATGGGACGGTGCTTTTCGAGAGCTACATTCCTCCGTCCAGGGATGCCATCTACCTGCCCACTTACGTCCTCTACCTGCTCATGGCCGTCTTCATCGTGCTGCTGGTTCTCTACGCTATCATCGGTCACCTCATCAAAGACCTCATCCACGATGTAACAGGTAGGTTTCAACGCTCAGGCCAAACAAAAGGATGATACTGAATGGATGGATGGATGGATGGAGGACAGTAGCTGTTTATTTATGATGTTCTAGTCCACGTGCTGTAGGTTTTCCCGTTTGTGTTCCAGATTGCCTGTTTGGGGAGCAGCCTGAGGAGGTGGTGGTGAACTGGTGCGAGGCCAAAGATAAATTCATGGTCGACTGGTGTCCGGAAACGTCGCCCGAGCTGCAGGAAATGGCCCGGGTCGAGCAGAGCAAAATGGCCAATAAGGATTTCCCCAAATCCCCCACCATCTGGACCATCGAAGGTGCAGAGCTGCGAGGGGTCAGGACAGGACCCCGAGTGGTGTTTGGGAGGCAGACTAGCAGCAAAGCAGTGGAAAAACTGGAGTACACCGTGTAAATATGACTTAGAGGAGAAGAGTGTTATAATGATGTTTTATAATGATGTAAATATGTTATTAATGCTTTTTTTGTGTTTCAGTTAAAAGCTTGTAAATGTAGCTAAATGCAAAGTGGCCTTAGGAGGACATCTAGTGGCACTTTATGGTCATTACAGCTGATTTACTGACCTACATTGTACCAACAGACGCACAGTATTGATGTGATGACGAAAACTTTTACACAATAAAATCATAATACAACAAAGCTTAAACTGAATTTACAGCATTTGATTGTATTTTTGTGCTTTTTAACTCAACTTTTGAACAAATATGGGCCTTTTATGAAAATACCTCAAATGCAAAACAGGAGACAAATTGATACAGAGATGAGGAAATGTGTCATAAAAAACTACACGAATGTTAAAAGAGATCATTTTAATGTTATATTTAATTATATTATTGGTCA
>OMNV01016184.1:47629-73265 GCA_900303265.1 Brotula barbata | reverse complement strand
AACTCTAACCTAACCCTAACTCTTACCTGAACCCTAACCCTAACTGTAACCCTGACTGCAACCCTAACCCTAACTCTTACCTGATCCCTAACCCTAACTGTAACCCTAACTCTAACCTAAACTGTAACCCTAACTCTAAGCCTAACCCCAACCCTAACTCTAACCCTAACTATAACGGTAACCCTAACCCTAACTGTAACCCTAACCCTAACTGTAACCCCAACCCTAACCCTAACTGTAACCTTAACCCTAACTTTAACCCCAACCCTAACTCTAACCCTAACCCTAACTGTAACCCAACCCTAACCCCAACTGTAACCCTAACCCTAACCCCAAACCCAACCCCAACCCTAACCCTAACTGTAACCCTAACCCTAACTGTAACCTGAACCCGGAACCGAACCCAGAACCAAACCCGAAAACAGAACTGAACCCGAACCCGGAACCGAACCTGAAAACAGAACCGAACCCAAAAGCGGAACCGAACCCAAAAGCGGAACCGAACCCGGAACCGAACCCAGAACCGAGCCCGGTACCAAACCCGGTACCGTACCGGAACCGAACCCAAACACGGAACCGAATCCGAACCCGGAACCAAACCTGAACCCAGAACCGAACCCGAAAACGGAACCGAACCCAAACACGGAACCGAACCCGGAACTGAATCCAGAACCGAACCCGAAACCGAATCCGGAACCGAACCTGAACCCAGAACCGAACCCGAAAACGGAACCGAACACGAAAACGGAACCGAATCCGGAACCGAACCTGAACCCAGAACCGAACCCGAAAACGGAACCGAACACACGGAACGACCCAAACCCCGAACCGAATCCAGAACCGAATCCAGAACCAAACCCAGTACCAAACCCGGAACCGAACCCAGTACCGAACCCGAAACCGAACCTGAACCAGAACCGAACCCTTAACCCTAACTCTAACCCTAACCCCAACCCTAAGCCTAACCCCAACCCTAACACTAACCCTAACCCTAACCCCAACACTAACTTGAACGGCAACCCTTTACATACAGTTTGTTTTTTTTGGGTTGTTCTTTATTATTTTTGTGTTGTGTTTGTTTACCACCTTGCTCAAAAGTGCAGTCCATGGGGGAGACAGAAGGTGTGCTGGTCGTGGTGGCAGGATTTGGGGTTGTGGCTGCAGTTATGTCATCACAAGCCATGTTCCTCAAGATGTGGACGTCATCTATGGCAAAACTTCCTTCCACTGTAAGTGGACACCTGGCTTGCAAAATAATCTGTGACAGAAAAGAACCCACTTTATTTACAATCCGGTGCACATAATAATGATGACTTGATGTTTTACCTGATGTTGCCCTGATGCATTGTAATCCACTCTGTTTTGGATCCACGTGTCGTTCATATATCCGCTTGTATTCCATACAGATCGCAATCCAGCACTTTCATTGACAAAAACTGTAAGCATCATGTCTGAAGGTTCTGGAAGCACAAAAATCAAACATTAAATGATAACACACCCAGATTCCCATTTACTGGTTTTGAGGAGAATTCTCCATTTTGACTATGTGATGGTGTAGCATAATGGTTTTCCGGGCCTCACACAACAAACAAGGCAACACTCACGATTCAATGCCCATCCTGCGGTATGATGCCAGAACTCCAGGCAGGATCTATCTGCTGCATCCATGGAATCACTCTCTAGGCGGGCAATTTCCTCTCTGCGTGCATCAGAAGACGCAAAGAGTGCAAAGTGGCCTGCATAGAGAGAGAGAGAGACGGAGGGAGAGAGGGCGAGAGAAAGAGAGAAAAAAATTGTTGGTATTAGAGCATTGTTCAGATTATTAAGACCATTATTATGTCCATTGTGTATGTGAGTTGGTAGCACAATCAACACATCATGATGACCTACCTAAAGGAGAGTTAGTGGTGTGATCTCTTCGAGGGACAAAAGTACCCTCAATTTTACCAGAAAGCCAATCCCAGTCCACTCCACTCTGTGCTGGGGGGTTGTTCACCCACCCACAGTAATCCATCTCAAAGTCACAAAAACCTGTAAGGAATCAGGCAGATATGGCAGCCATACACCAAGTTAGACACCACACAACACTAATGTCTTCTTTAGATGACATCTATAGTCTCACTAACCTGGCGGTGGACAGGCACCATTCAGGACAGTGAGGTCATCAATAGCGATATCTCTCATTGATCCATTCCCCACCACTGACTCAAAAACCACCTATCAGTCAGGATAAGAGGGAACAAATAATTCCCAAGCATCTCTCTCTCTTCACATGGAGATGACGCAGAATGCATCAGTCCTGAGTGTGGCATTCTGTGTGATTTCTAAAGTGTCTTTCTTACACATAAGTTCCTCTCATCTATATCAAAAATGCAGCAAAATATCAGTAAAAAATATCAATATGAAATACTGCTTGTGTGAATGTTAAGTTACACCCAAGTAAGACAGTAAAATTGTTTTTTACGTCATAATTTTTTAGAATGTATTTCAATACACACTGTACAAGAGTTGTCTGTTACATTTGGAGTTGATGCAGAATGGTAAAATTCAATAAAATTTAATTTTAATCATTTTAAATTGTCTGTATGTTTTGAAAATGTCATATTGACATCACCAATGTTGATTTTGAATTTCATTATCTATTTCCTGCTGTGAAACAGAAAAAAATGTGCATTTATGAACTTATATTTTAGGAGCAACAAAAACGATGACGTAGATAAGTACAAGATATATGCATGTGTACCTGATATTTGGTAACAGGGCTGAAAAGCGTCACTCTTCCATGCCTCCAGTGCTTCCCCTGATCTCCGCTTCTGCTCCACAGCAAATGGGGGTTTGTAGTGCTGTCAGGGGTCTCAATATAAACACTGAGTTCTCCCACTCCTTTTCCCTCCATGTAGTACCAGAACATTAAGCATTCCCCATCAGGTGGCGTGGGCTCCATCAGTGCTGTCACCATACCGCCCCTGGACCCTTCAGTGTGGTTCCACAACTGAGCACTCAGGTAATAACCTACAGTTCAGGAACAGACAAGCACAAGCAAAGATCAGCCATTACTATCATGATCAGATTCACGATTAATGAGAATGTATGGGCAAAAAGTTAAGTTGATCAGTGAACTTCAGCTTACCTTGTTCAGTCCCCAGAGTGTGATCTGTAGCTGGGCCTGATGAGCTCTCTGGTTGTGACGTCCCTCTGATTCGACTCCAGCTGAAATCGGCAGAAGGTCTGACTCGCATACCACAGAGGGAGCCCTGGAAAGTGCATTCCCTTTCAGCCGGGCAAGAGCCGTTTGTACGGCTGGACACCCATACGTCGTCGATGGATATGCTCCCTTTTTTTCCACCTGGCTCTGCTTCTATAATAAACTGGAGAACAGTATTATTGATGTTTAATTCACAAGTCTGTTTCATCATGGAGAATATGATGAAAGACCCCATTGGTAGATGTTACACTACGGCTGTAAAATGTCAATGGAAGTTCTTGAAAATTCTTGTAGACTATGTAGGATTAACATGTACAGCATACGGAGGCGGGCAGTATTTCTGATGTGAAACGTAAATAAACATAAACACAAATACATGCATGCATTTTGTGGGCTTAAAAAAAAAAAGCCAGATGCAACTTGAAAATATTCTTAATCATTCTGTATATTAAAAATACTTTCACTCACTCATCCTAACACCTTGTCACAAATTTTCCCTTCTATTATTTAAAGTTATATGACAGTATGCAACATTTTATTTGGGCTATCGTTTGTACATAAAGTTTGTTTAAAACATTAATCTGCTGGCTAAATGTTCGTAGCAGCCGCTAGCTAGCCAAGTCAACCACACAATGTCACAGACAATGTCGGCGTTAGAGGACGTCTACCATAAAGTAGAAATAACTTGGCTGTTTTTGTTTTATGTGACACTTTGCAAGAATTGCCAACGGACAATTTATTTGCATTCAAAGGGTTAAATATGACATTATACGGTCATACTAGCTAGTATCGCATTAGCTGTTAGCTAGCTAGCTGACGACGAAAACGATAGCGCTTTCCAAACAATGTCAGACCTCCTACTTGTAAAAATGCTACGGAACGGCTGTCCAAGTCGAGGTTCCTACTCTTCTCTTCATATTCCTTTAGTCAGACAACGTGGCAAGTGAACTTAAATCACTGAATGAACGTGAAATAGTGACAGAAACACAACAGACGTCCATCTTAAACTACAGACAGTGCATATTTTTTTCCCGGTTTAAATAAATGGTCGCATCAAAAGCAGTTTTGTATTTTCTAAAAAGTATTTACGACAGGGCCATTTGGTATCAAAATACATTTTCATGTATTTTTGCCCATCCCCGAGTGCATATAATCACATACAGCATGTTACAAACTCCAAATCATACAATCATGACTTAATACTAAAAAAAAAATCTCTTACGGTGAACATACAGCAACACAACTGGAGAAATACCTGAATTGGTGTTACACTGGTGAAGGTAAGATCAGCAAAGCGCCATTTGTCTCCCTGCGTACCATTCCTCATCCACACAATTGTCTCTGGCTCGCCAGAACGTTTTGTTATAAACTTTAAAGAACCTAGAAGGTATCAACAGAATGTGGTGTTGAGTCATTTTAGAGAAAGCTGAGTAAACACTCCCTAAAAGGATTGACTTGGTCTTCTTAACTGATTGGATTTAGATGAATTCAATGTATGTCCATTCATTTATGTCAGGGTGATGATGTATTATAGTATATTCATTTTTGTATGCAGTTATATGATTGGGAAGGTCAACCTGGGACCAATGTTGGCTTCGCTGAGTCTGCTATTAGTCTCCCTCCTCTCTTTGATGTTCCTACGTAGGCTTTTTGTATTTCATTGTTATGGATCCTCTGCTACAAATCTTATTGTCCTCTGGGAACAAATGAAGTTGAATGTAGAAGTTGAGGTACTTACCAATACTACTGCCAAATATGTGGTACCAGAAGCTGACACATATGACTTGACCAGCACCTTGAGGGTAGCTGATGAGTCTAGCTGTTGATGAGGGATTCACGTTGCGTCTGGTCGATGCAGACATGTAGTAGCCTATGAAAAACGTATAGCGGAGGTGGTGTAAATTATGTGTATACTTTATTCTTGTAGATTCAATTTGAGCAGATGTAAAAAGCCACCTTTCCCAGTGGTGTGGTCATATCCTGGGCCCTCATCGTCAAACTTCCCGTTACTCCTTTTCCACATAATGGAGGCCATGTGGTCACGGTACCACGAACAGGTGTCCTTCTCAAAATCACATGAGAGTAGGTCTGATCCAGCAGGGACATCTTCTTCCGAGCAGTGCTCAAACTTGATATCATCCAGCATCACATCTTTATTTCCAATGAAAGGTCCTGTGAATGAAAACAACACCTGTGGAAAGAGAAGCATTAGAAATTGTCCTGATTGTTTTACAAATAGACTGTAAGTAAAGTGAGATTACTTGTAAGGATTGATAGTACAGTCACATACTTGCACACTAAAGACATAGTGGGTTTTTTTATTTTTTTTTACTAACCTCGTATCCTCCTGGCTGGTTTCCAAGGAAGGCTGTGGATTTTTCCCAACCTTGTGTGAAGCTCTTGGTAATCGTCAGCAACGTGACCTTAGTGGTTCCTCTGAGCAGTTCCAGTTTAAGGTCTGATGAATATGTCCGGTTCTCGTGATCATAAATATGATACCAGAAACTGAAACACATTTCCATAACACAAATTAGGAGTAAAATTGATACAATGAGTTGTGATGCATTTTTTTTTTTTCATTTACAGTGTTTCCCTCTATGCAGGTACCCCATCAAACGTAAGTAACTGTATAAAAGGTTGTTCTTAATACCTGATCTGACATCCCAGCGCCGCCTGGTTGTTTACAGGATATCTTAAAATGGCCTCAGAAAAGAGACGTCTTTCTTGCTTCCCATCCACATGCATGACATGTCCTGTGAAAACAAGCGCTTACGTTGGAAGGGTAAAAAGTGCAGAACATATCCAATAAAATAGATATCACTAAATAATACATCCTGTAATATAACCTGAGATAAAGCACTTTTATAATTGCAGTCTATCAATGACAATTTCCTAAACATAAAATAATATAAACATAAATGGGGTTAAAGTTTACCCCAGGGACTTCTGTTGGTGTGGTCCTCCCCTGGTATGGAGGTGATGTTTGCCATCTGCAGTCTCCAGCGGTAGGACGTGTCGCTGGTATCATTCCAACCACAAGAGTGATGCTCAAAGTCACATGACCCTTAACCAGGAAGAGAATTTATTCACTGAGTGGATCCATTCTACATTTACATTCCCAATACTGTAAATGTGTAAAGAAATTGCACCAGTACCTCCTCATTTATCTCAAACCATACTTAGGTTCGTTACACAACGTGCGTTCAACTATATTTTAAATAACGCAAACTTGATACACAACATTTATTGTGTTTAAATAGTTGCAGTGAAAAAGTCTTAATGAGGTTTTTCCAACGCAGCTGACATACCACAAAATTCTGCATTTGAACCATCTTCACAAGCTCTCTTAACATCACAGATCACTCCTGCAGGAAAACATTCTTCAGAAAGACAGTGGACACCGGGACAAGATGACACCACGACCAACAAAGCTGCAAAGAGATTATCACAAACACACAATGACAAGAAAAGAAGCGGACGTGAGAAAGTGAGTATATGCTTGACTTCCAGTTTTTGAGTTAATGTATTTACTTTTAGCTTGCTCGACTACTCCAATGGCGTCATCACACATATTTGTAACAGTCAATCAAACAGCTGCAGCTTTCTCCATTCTTATCATAACAAACACCAAATACTGCATGTGAAACAATAACAGCAATAGCTAAACATGCATGATATGTAACCTTGAAGACCCTTACCAGAAAGCAGAACCAATAATTGCTTCATGGCTAGAGGAACGCGACAGAGGTCAAAAAAATCCAAAGATCTTAAAGCATGATCTCTGCCTCAGTCAAACATCTGATGAACTGATGGATGTGAGGGCAACTTATATTACTAGAACTCAGCCAAGGATATGAATTGTTATCAGCAAACCTTTGCTTAAAGTCCAGAGTGTTTGCATGACTTTATGGCCCTTGGTGCACATTTCACAACGATCAAGCAAATAAAAAAAAATTGCTGTAAAATTGCTGTACATAAACGCTTTCTTATTGTGTTTGGAGGCATTGAATCACGTTGTCACATCACTCGGTCAGCCATGGTCAAGTCTTACATGAGCGTATCGGCCTTTTCAAGAATACAAAGTAGCAGAAAAAAAGCTGTTCCAATTTCTGTATGTGAGTGAACAAAACTACAGATTAAACCAGGAGGAAAATAAATATGTAACCAAAACAATCTGAGAAAGAAGTTATATTTTCAAAACTTTGGTATTAAAATATATATTATATGTTGTGCTTTTTTTTGCTGATGCTGTTGTAAAATGCCTGATCAAAGGTGTGTATCTGCATGAAGTCACTCAAGGTGGAGGACGAGCGGAAAGGTGATAAAAAGGTACTCTGAGCAGCGATAACAACCTAACAGGCGGAAAGAAAAATGACAGGCTTTTTAATAATCAGGTCGATGGTATGCTGCGTATGAACTGTTTTTCAGTTCATACGCAGCTACAGGCAGAGGACAGGCAGAGTACAGACAAAGGACAGGCAGAGGACAGGCAGAGGACAGGCAGGGTTACGCTGCTGTGAAATTAGGGAAAGAATGAACAAATGTGAGGTTCCCAGGCCCAAGATTCAGCTTGAGCGTTATTGCGTGGAAACATAGCAATCTGGCCACGAGCGGGTGAAGAGCAGGGGGTTTATATACTGCAGGCACACACAGGAGAAACATGAGGGGAGGGGAAAACACAAGGTTAGAAAAATCCACTGGGATACAGCCACAGCCATGATATGAAATAATTAGACTGTTCATAAACAATGTCTGTGTTACGGTATCTATTTTCGAGGGCAGTTGCAAGGGAATTGAAAGAATATCCTGCAGACTGCTGCAAACTCTTAATGTTTTATGTGAGCATATGAAATTTTTTTTAAAAAAAGAGTGCTTGATATGAACTATCTACTACCAAAAGCCACGATATTACCACGAGTACAAAACTACTCTCCACAATAATAAGGAGCCAATCACCACAAAATATAGCGTTAAAACATGAGAGTATGTGTGTAGTCGTTTAGATTTCAGCACATCACTCGATGAAAACAGAGAATTACTAAAGAGGAAGTGAAAATTGTAACGCTATGATTCATATAAAGGAAGAGTTGAGCTTGACAAATTTAACGAGCCACAAGATCTGAATGCCTCCAACTTCAACAGGATATTGTGTTGCCACCATTGCTACACTCAGGATGTACAAAATGTTCTCTTCATCAGCAACAGTGCAGCCTTATTCTGGTTTGATAACCTTACAGATCATATTTTGTGATCTTTCGAGCTGGTTGTGGTCTCCATTAATGAATTCATAGATTTTAGTATTCGGTTATTCCCTTGGTGCTCTCAGAATGAGCCGATACAGTTTGGCTGAGAATTTTTTTTTAGTCAGAGTTAAGGAGGGATATTAAAAAATAAAAAATGTCAATTAAAATATGACAATTAAAGTGCTATTCCAATTTTTCCATCTACAGTTTTTTAGTCATTGCGTGCACATTTTGCACAGAACAACATCCACGTATGTCATTCGGTTACGGTTTGATAAGATTTTGGTCCAACAGTTCCACAATGAAAATAAAAACAAGGAGGCATGAAGGCACAATTGATAAACCACAAAGTTACTGACAGAAATTCTGAATGGAAAGCAGTTGTTTACGGTCTACGTACTGCAGAGTAACCATGTGACAGTGGATTCCATCAGACAGATTGATTGGGTGACCTTAATTCATCTCCCAGTGCGTCCACACTCTTGTGTTTTTCTTCAGCTCTGATTAGTCATGTTTGGTGTTTCCGGGAGAGCAAAGTGAAGTGCCATCTGCTGGAGTGTGACACATACATGCATCTATGTGTGTGTGTGTGTGTGGCCCCTCCTTCCCTACCAATACGACCCTTTAACTAGTGGTGAAATGTTGAAATATGGCAATCTGAAACATGACACTTGCAAAACGTGACTGTGTCCAGTGGTGTTAAGTTTCCCTCCTTTTCATGATCCTGCTCATATGTCCTCTGCTTGCAATGCAGGGATTGACAGTCTCTGCACAAATCAGAAGAATGCTGACCACAAGGATAACTATCGGCGCCTTCATGATCTTCATCCAAACGTTTCAATATTCGGCTTCAAATGGTACAGTATGACCTCAAGTTTTATGTATGTTTGTATGTTCTATGGAAGGGTTTTGTGCTGTTAAAGCAAACGGTAAATAGCAATAGATTAATGCATAGAAAATGTAAAAGACAACGAAAATATTTTTGGATTCAACGCCGATCTATTGAATAAAATGGTTTCGATAGAACTACTTAGAAGTACTTTGCCTATTACTTTTAACCATAAAACTGCAATAAATGTACATATTCAGTGATATGCCATTGTATTTTTGAACTAATCCTAACACTGATTCCTTCCACATTTTTTTTCTATAGATGCACCATTCACATTATCGAACAGGGCCAATGGTTTTTGTCTGGTGAAAAGAACAACCCGCTGCCTTGATGTACGCTGGACGACCGGTGACCGACTTATGGTCCTTTCAACCAAAAAGTGCCTAGGAGTCCAGGGGAGAAGCATTAGAAGCGAAGTCAACCAGTACGAATGCGACGACAGGAGTGAACTCCAGAAGTGGGAATGCAGGAATGAAACGTTGCTTGCCCTAAAAGGCACAAAATATTTCATTGAAATCAGAGATGATCAATCGGTTGTTCTCAGCAAAACAGTAGGACCCAATAACCACCTCACAATCACAGGCACTCTCAGCGGAGCCTGCTCAAGGACATACAGAGGTACAGTATAAAATGTTGGCTTGCATGCATTTTCCCTGGGAGACAAATTGTTCAAAGAGGCGTTCATACTCTTACATTTACTAATGAAACGCTATGAAATTCAACACACAGTCTTACTGTTAAATATTCCTCACCAGGTTCACTTCCCACCACGTTTTTACTCGGCATGCCTTCTGTGCTGGGTGTAAACGATGATTTAATGCAATTCGATTTTACTTACATAGCACCAAAGCACAACAAAGGTTATCTCATGGCACTTGACATGTAGATGATGTCAGTCTGAAAAATATAAAATAGCCATACGTTAACTCTTGTTTTAATTTTTCATTCATCTCTGTCCCTCTTTTAGAAATGTACACCCTTGAGGGAAATGCATTTGGTCGGTTGTGCATGTTTCCCTTCATGTACAAAGACCGGTGGTTTTCCGACTGCACGACGTTAGACTCCTCAGTGAGGCGTCTTTGGTGTGCAATTGAAAGCAGATATGAGCACGAGCTGTGGGGCTACTGTCCGTCATCCTGTGAGTGTCTCCTTTCGGCAGCACATTGATTTACATGCACCTCGTGTCCATTATTTGAACAGTGTTGCTGGGTTTTTTTTCCAGCGTTAATTTTCTGTGGTGCAAATTTCAGTTAAAATGAAAGATTTCTGTGTCGATGGTTCACAGCCACAGAACACTGGAACAGGAACTCAGTAACAGGAGCCTATTACCAGACCAACCCACAGTCGGCTCTGACTTGGTTACAAGCTCAGACCAGCTGCAAACAGCAAAGTGCCTCCCTGTTGAGCATCACTGATCCCAGTGAGCAGGCCTACATCACAGGTAAGGCGCCACCATGTGGCTGTTTGCTAGCACTGATAACCCCATTTATATAAAGTTCTATTTAAACTAATGTAGTGACGATATATTAAACGTCAGTAAATTTTACCACAAAGACAAATTCTCAAGAAACGGGCGTTACTTATTGGAAAAAAAAAGACAAACTGAAGGAAACTGATGTAAAAGAAATATTGAAAACATCCAATCAATATTGGAAATAATAATCTCACATATTAGCAGCAGATCATCCATTTTAAAACGCTCATTTTTCATACATCAATAAATGCAACGCTTTTGCAACAACGTGTGTAACTGTGTATTGTGATATGCAAAAGAGGAACAATTTCTTGACCTTTACTTACTTCTTGTCTTTTTTTTCTTTTCACACACACGCAGCACTGTTGGGAAGGGATAAAAATAAACTTTGGATCGGGCTGAACCTTGACTCAGAACATGGCTGGCAATGGGCTGATGGGAAACCTTTTCGTTATCTGAGATGGAATTCAGGTCAGTTTTTGCTGTGGGTGAAAGATACTTTGACTGTGAGGAACATTTTACTTGATGGGAAAAATTAAGGAAGTGTCGACATCCCTTAAGTAAACGTAACAGCAGATATCCAGTAGAAACAGTTGATATGGTGAATTTAACTTGACCCGTTGTTTCTTAATTAATCTTTAATCGTGCCATCTTTATCGCCAGCTCAGCCGCTTTTATTTCTCATTTAAATTGTTTTCATATAATTATAAAAAACAAAGTCTGTTTTGTTTTATTGTGTTTTGGTGGAAGTCTCATAATTTACGTGGGGCCGCTTGCACAAAATGTCATCGGATCACAACTCAAACTTGGAATCTCATATTTAATCATCATCTTTCAGGGAATCCACTTCCTAATCCGGGACACAATTGTGCCATTATTGATTCTACTGTACAGTACACCTGGCAGAGTTCAACCTGTTCAAAGAAACTGGGGTACATCTGCTACAAGCCTGGAGCTCCACCTCCTCCCGTTGAAGGTGTTCTGTTTTATTCTATCCATCACTGGTTACTCTTTTATTACATTGTTTCTTAGCATTTATTGAAAAGAGGTCGCTTAGTCCCCACCTTTCGTTAACTCTCTCTTTTCACGATCAGCTGAGTCAGGATTTTGTCCAAGACCCTGGATTCCCTACAACGGCCACTGCTTCCATCTTCAACGTACTCCGAAAATGTGGTCTGATGCTCAACTTCAGTGCCGAAAGGAAGGAGGGGACCTGGTTACCGTCCGTAACGTGGAGGACCAAAGCTTTGTGATCTCTCAACTTGGATACGGTACACACAAACACACACACACACACACACCAAAGGAGACCTCACTCATTATGTAGACCAAAGCATGAAGAATAAAGATCTTTACATGGCAACAGAGTCATTTTCAGTAAGAGTTAAATACTTCAACATTTGAGTCCTTTGCACTGTGATAGCATATTTACGTGCATTCTTTGCGTCGTCCGTGTCTGCAGCGAGCAGCGATGAGCTCTGGATTGGACTGAATGACAGACGCACAGAGGGCGTGTTTGACTGGAGCGACCACGCTGCTGTCACCTTTACCAGCTGGACATTTGGGGAGCCCGCTGTTTCCGAGAACGTAGAGGATTGTGTCCTCATCACGGGAGAGGTACGAAGGGTAGACAATCTTACTTTCAATGAACGGGCACAGTGTGTTTCTCACCTGTGCAAATGTGTCACGGCATCTCAATTTTACAGAACGGGAACTGGGCTGATCGTGACTGCGATGAGCAACATGGCTTCATCTGTATGAAGATGAGTACCATGGTGCACATCGGAGATGAAATACAGCTGGATTTAGGCTGCAAGTCTGTGAGTGAAGCTGACACGTTATCAATGGAACAGCTGCCACGCCTGCATCTGGTTTATCAGGATCAATGGCTGCTGTGAAATCCAACCTCTAGTTTATTCAGAACTGAGTTTTCTGTATTCCAGGGGTGGAAACGACACGGCTCTTACTGCTACTTTGTAGGGACGCAGACCAAGACGTTTGATGACGCCAAGGAAGACTGCAAGAGCTCAGGCTCCTACTTGGTCGATGTCTCAAATGGGTGAGAGCAGGCAGCTCGACTTGGAATATTTGATCAGTTTTACAATTTGGCATTTGGTGACATCACAAATCTAATAAAAGTCCCTCAACGTATCCAGGGTGGATAATGCATTCCTTGTCAGCTTGGTGGGAACAAGACCGGAGAGATACTTCTGGATAGGTCTCTCAAATCAGAGAAACATTGATAATTTTGTGTGGACCAACACAAACATGGTGACATTCACCCATTGGAATGCTGCAATGCCTGGTATGGAGGACGTCAACATTCCAGGTGTAAATTGCAAACAAAAAAAAGATGCTTCGCAGCGTAAATGTGATATATTCTTCCACGACAGGTTACTTACAGGGCTGTGCTGCCATGGCAACCGGGGTTTTTGCTGGACTCTGGGATCTGTTGCCCTGCTCCAACACGGAAAAATACATCTGCAAACATCTGGCAGAGGGGGCCTTGTTGACCCCACCTCCACCAACTCGTAGCGCTCCAGAGTGTCCTGAGGACTGGTCTCCACTGGGAGTAAGAAACACCTGCTACAAGGTAAGTACAGTAAAGAACAGGGTTACCACAGTCTCAGACCTCTTACAAATTGCTAAATTTATGCATTTTCCAACAAACAATTCAGAGTTTGGATAAAGTTTAGGAGCATTTCTGTATAAAAAAAGCCCTTATAATTGAGTTAAATGACTTTCTTCACAGTTCTTTACAGGGCCACGTTCTGGTGAGAAAACCTGGTACGAGGCCAGGGATTACTGCCGGGCCATCGGAGGAGATCTGCTGAGCATCCACAGCATTTTTGATGTCCGATTGGGAAGGTATGACATATTTAAGTACAGACAGAAATGTTTAACCACTCCTCCGCTCCAGTTTCATCACTTGGGTGTTTGACTTTGACTGCGTGATTTGATTTTGTGCATGGTAGCTATGGGAAGGCCTGGATCGGACTTAGTGCCACCAACCTACTCACCGGTTATGAGTGGAGCGACGGATCACCAGTAAGTTCTATTCATCTGTTCATATTTCAAGCCTCCATATTTCAGTCTCGGTTTATTGTCCGTTTACAAATACCCAATATGAGTATGACTTTAAATTCGTTTTTGTTCGCAGTTAAATTTCCAACACTGGCAGGAAGGGGAGCCAAGCAATAAACATAACGAATCTTGTGTGGAATTCCGAATATATCACTTTGATTCACAAGGCTCATGGAGAAATGTCCACTGTGAGAGTTACAATGACTGGCTGTGTCAGATTCGTGCAGGTATGCTTGTAAAATATACTTTCATCAATGTGTACTCCGGTAATATGACATTCTCTTTCAATAGTACAGACGTTAGACTACATCCTGATCAGCTTGGGTTGGATAAAATCATCTCTTAATCTTTGTTTGTTTACTGACACTTCATAGGAGTGACTCCAAAGCAACCTCCAAATGACACTATTGTGGGTATGTTGACACACACACACACACACACACACACACACATCATGAGCAAAACATGGAGTAATCTGTCTTTTGCTGAATGGGGAAGACATTTCCTCACAAATATGATCTAAAATACTATCTGTTGACATCGCAAGATTGTGCAAAAACCATTTATAGAAAAGCAACTGTAATCAAAATGGACAGAAACGGTTAAATCCTCATAGAAGATTTTACACTTAATAGTCCTGCGTTTCACTATTTCACTGTTGTTTGGGTTCAATGTGTTGTGAATCCCAGTGACAGAGATAGGAAGAGAATCTGTGTGGAAAGGAAAATCACATTTTTTAATTGACGCCGCAAGGGCTCAACTCAAATTATTTTTCTCAAACCTTTGCAGAAGATAATGTCACTGAAGACGGCTGGCTGAAGTGGAGAGGGAATCAGTATTACATTCAGCACGACACAAAGTCCATGGAAGACGCTCGATACTTCTGTCAACAGAGACATGGGGACCTGGCAATTGTTGACAGTGAGGTCGAAAATGTCTTTTTATGGAAACAGGTAGGTGCAGTATTTTAATGCCCACTCAAGGACAGTTTACACCCCCCCCTCCATAAACTACAGTAGGTCTTACTCTGTATGTGTGTATGTGTGTGTGTGTGTGTCTCGACAGATATCCAGGTCTTATGGAATCTATTATATCGGTATGACGGTGGACCTTGACGGATCATTTTGGTGAGTGTGGATGAGAGATTTAAGTGTATAACAGAAAAAGAATGACACAGATTTTAATAATTAATTGTGCTTAGGCTCAATTCATCGTTTTGTTTATCTGTGCATATCGTCTGGAGGGCAGCAGGAAGTCGGTCAGTCACATGTGAATGTAGACAGCAAGAATAGGGACCATTGAGGTATTACTGTAGGAGTTATTATAATATTTCAGTTTGTATACATTTGATGTTTTTATGCTCCTTTGCTTTAAGGTGGGTGGATGGTACTGCAGCACAGTTCACCAAATGGGATGAAAATCAACCGGATTTCAGCAACAACGAAGAGAATTGTGTGGCTATGGAATACTATACTGGTGAGATGAACAGGACACACAGATTTTGTGTGTTGTTTCAGCGTGCCGTCATCCGTGTATAAGCTAAACGTCATTCGATTGGAGTAAAAATCGAATCCCTTTTTCTGCTGCGCCGACAGGTTTCTGGCGCGACTATAATTGTGGGCAAGAGCACTATTCCATCTGTAAGCGCAGGGGATCAGCGCCCGTCAACACCACTGCTCCACCGACAGTGGCTCCTACAGGTGGCTGCCCACTCAAATGGACAAAATTTGACACGAAGGTCAGAGGTCACCGTTAACCCTGAAAGTCATTTAAAAGCACGGAGGGCACGGAGCACTTTGGTTTTGGTTTTGTTGGAAACGGAGGTGTCGTTTCTGATGTTTAGTGTTACAGCGTCATCAATCACCAGCAGAGCACATGGGAGGAAGCGAGAGGACAGTGCATTGGCATGGGAGGAAACTTAGCGTCCATTGTCTCGAGGGGTGTGCAAGGTTGGTTTCCTTTACGTTCTTTGTTTACACGCGGCAAATCATGTAAATGCCACACTGATACTGAAAAATGACAAAACAGCTGCGTTTTAAAATGAAAAATGGGATGTTAGTGTGTTTTTTTGAAGTGTTTAAGTTACTCATTCAGCATCAAGGAGAGAGAGTAATTAAAAACACCACATTCCAACTTGTGAACTTTTCAGCATTTCTGGTCACCCAAATGGCCGAATTTGCTGCTGCAGACTTGTGGATCGGTTTGAGCAGTTTAAGTGGCGAGGAATTTTACTGGACTGACGGACGACCGCGGCGATACAGCAACTGGGGCTATTCTGTAAGTCTGCACATTTACTTTCAATACTCTCATGTGATCGGCCGGTAAAATGAATAGATTTTTCATTTTTCTTTTGGTGCACTGAAAATCTGATGCTGTGATTCTCCTCCCCAGACAGTTCGCCGTCGCCAAGGCTCTTTTTATCGACGATGGAATGAGGTAGCTATTCAGCTTCTTGTGATGGGATTGGTTTTGAATATTGCAAGGGCACAATGGAAATAAAATAGTTCTGTGTGTTCTCTTCTCCTGCATTTTGCTGACATCACCTCTGTCCATCGTCAGGAAAAGTGTGTGGTGATGTCCAGCAATCATCTGAAAGGTTTGGGGAGATGGTTAGTAAAGTCCTGCAACGACACCAACGGGTTCATCTGTATTCGAGATGTCGGTAAGTCCATCCTCTTTTAAACTTTAAGCTACATTCTCTGAAATAAATAAATAAATACTGAAAAGGGGATTTTTAAATTATGTGTACACGAGATGAGCAATGACAAAAAACAACAACAACAACACCACCGACTCCATTTTTTCGCCTCTACAGTAATCAGAATGAAAAACTGAAATCTATGTCAGTAAAATAAAGTAATACATGACTTCCGTCTTCCTCTTTCCCTAAACAGACTCACGCATACCAAGTTCGGGAGATTCGGTAATTCCTAGCACCTATGTGAAACTGGGAAATGACTCCGTCAAGGTTGTGACTCAAAATCTGACCTGGGACCAAGCCAAGAAAAAGTGTGAAGCTGAGAAAGCCAACCTGGCTAATCTGAGAAACGAGTGGACCTCAGCCTACATTCAGCTGATGGTGATAAAAGCCCAAGCTCCTTTCTGGATTGGACTGAACAAAGATCAGGTAAAGAGCTGCAACCATAAAGAACACACACACACACAACACATTACTGGTTTTAAGGTTAAATCTATGACGTACTGAACCAGTAATTTGATTCCTCCTTGCTTTCAGACTGGTGGTTATTATAAGTATATTGATGGCTGGCACCTGAACATGGCCAACTGGGGTGAAGGTGAACCAAAAACTAACCGGCCTTGCGTGTACCTGGACCTAGATGGCACATGGAAGACCGCTTTCTGCAATCAGACCATGAGCAGTGTCTGTATGCAGTCCTTAGGTACAAAGTCAATACGTCTGGGGCAAATAAAGGATGTTCTACATCGATGCTAAATGAGTCCAAACATCATGTCATATCCGTCTCTTTCACTCGCAGAAGTGCCACCGGTAGAATCATCAGATTATCCGGGTGTTTGCCCTGAAGAGGTCGAACTGGAGTTCCACCCCCTGACTTATTCCTGGCTGCCATTTAAGGGTCACTGTTATGTCTTCATCACAGAGGAAATTGAGTGGGCAGATGCAGCTAGTAGCTGTGTGAGGCAAGGTAAGACAGCCCGCTCCAGCCCGAGAACACCAGACTCACGATTGAGTTTAGTATCTTTACTGAACGCCATGGTAAACTTATTTGTTTTGATTAAAAATTGTTTAGGTGGAATGCTTGTCAGCATTGAAGATCCTGAGGAACAAGAGTTCATTAAGGCCAAGGTGGCCATATTTCAAGACGGTCATAGCTCTTTCTGGATCGGCATCTTTAAAACTCATAAAGGTTTGATTTTGCTCTTTTGTTAAGAAAAACAAAAAACAAATAAGATCGAATTTCAAATAATTAACATTTTAAAAAAATCAGTAGAAACTGACGTGATTGTTTTTCGTTTGTCAACAGGGAAATGGTTGTGGTTGGATAAAACTGTCTTGGACTACACAAACTGGAGTGAGGATGAGCCTGCTGATAACAGTTATGGAGAGATTTCAACCACAGATGGGAAGTGGAAAACAGGCCGCCGATGGCACGACAGATCGTACATCTGCAAAACACCCAAAGGTGTGAGAGATAACTGCTGCCATCAAAAACGAAAATTAAGAACTATGCGAATACCAGAACAAGAATCAAGCTTCATTCGCTATGAGTGTTTCAAATTGAGCCCACTGTATGAATATTCCTGATTTTTTCTATTCATGTGTGCAACAGTCTGTCTTGGAATATTAGGAAATTGTTTAAGAAATCCCAAGACCTGCCAAGCCTCCAGATCTGAACTTAAATTCAGTTTTTTCAAGACTTTTGATTAATCCTGCTAACAAACAAACCAAACCAATGCATGTAGGAGAAAACGGAACGCCATCAGTGGAGGAAATGATCACTTAGCTATATATTCATGTGCGTTATCCTATTAGTAATCTGACCGTTCTTCCCGTCTTTCCCTCCAGTGACTATACAAGATGCATCACCCACAAGTTTGGGTAAGTTACAGCTCTTCATCATCAAGTTGTTGAATATTTCAACCATGACATACAGTATGACTAAACCCCGTAAACAATGGTAAAATACTGTAATTACTACAGTTGCAGCGCAGTTTAAAAGTTCCTCCTGATAACCATCTGACTGAATCTTTGCAGGATATGCAGGACAAGGTGCCCGTTCCCGTGTTCACACAAATTTGGCAGTGGTGCTGGTGGTTACTCTCGTTTCCGTGCTGACTGTCGTTTCGTTCTTCATCTACAAACGCAAGACTGTTCAACTCTTACCCACCTTTGACAACCCACTGTACTTCAACGGTGAGAGGTCCCAGCCGGACGTGGTCGACACTAATAAACTGATAGAAAACGCAGAGGCGGAGAACCCTGAGCCCATCTTAGCTCTGTGATGTCAGAACGAGCAGAATGCAGTGGGACCGACGCCGTGTGGGCTGATCGTGTTGATGGTTTCGTGGTTTTCTTATTATATGTATATTCAGGTATTTAACAATATGTTACTAAATGTGAGTTTCAGTGAGTTGGCAATGTCTGACTTCATGGAACAGAACAATATAGGCTCTAGGATGTCTCATTGGGAATAATCAGTCTTGAAATGTTTTTTTTCTGAATCTATGACTGAATGTATAGAACTCTGTATGAGCGTTTGATACCCACTGGATGTTGTTCATTGCTTGTATTGATTTTTGTAGCAATTATCGCTTGTCACCGTGTCATTAAAATTAAACAGGCACTGAGCATTAAGCATGGAGTATGTGTTTTGTTAATATCACTTTTTCGTATGGTAATAAACAGATTAAGGCCTTTTTTGAAACAAAAATATCACTTTATATGATATTACTTTTAGATTTTAATTATTTTTCAACAAAAGAGTGCATATTCATCAAAAGGAATTTCAGAACACTATAAAAAATAAACTGAATGAAATCACATTGAGAGGATGAGAGTCCAACCATCCAGAGCAGCTGACATTCGGTACCAAACTCTCCGCCCCTCCTCACATTAAAACTAAACAAGGCAATTATGACGTATGTACAAATGCATAGAAATTGTATTCAAGCAATATGTTTTATCACAAGAGGATGCATAGAGTATCCACACAGCACAGGTCAGTCACTAAAAAAAAAAAAAGAATGATTCATGCTTTCAGACAGAGTCGGCACACACAGTTTGAACTCCGTTTAGAAAAGTAGGAAGCTGACTGTAACTTCCTTTTCGACTTCAGTAGAAAAATAGTTGGGGAATTTCCTTACCAATGTTGACGATAAATAGTTGGCTTCGGAAGACACGCGTTTGAGTCTAAATGCGCGGGGGGGCAAATCGGACAAACGGACCAATCATCTCTGATGTGCAGTTAAAGGCCGGATGTCCCTTTTATAGAGAGGAAAGACAAAAAGTCAAATCCATTCAATCACAACACAGAAAACAAAAGAGGGCCTCGATTTAGTTAAGTTCAACCTCAACCGGCACACACACGCCAACATTTGGTTTACACCAGTGAAATGCATAGGAGAGTGTGGGGAACGTGCATAGCAGTCGGTGACGCTGAGAATGTCTGGAGAAAGAAGAGGACGAAGAGACAACGCGGTCTCATCCCTCATTAGTGCATTTGAAGGTAAGCAGCATAAAAACCAATGTCCAATCTGCAGTCACGAGTGTATGTAGGAAGTCCTATGGCACTGTCTTTCCTCTTGGTCTCTGTCCCTGTCCCTGTGTCTGTCCCTGTCCCTGTCTCTGCCGTGGTAGTGGTGGTAGCTGTGATGATTGTGTACGGGGTAGTGCTGGCTTTGGTGAGTCCGTGGCGGGTAATGCTGATGGTGCCTGTGCTGCCGGTTGCGTTGGTTGTGCTCCCGTTCATAGTCGTCTCCGGCGGTGTGTGGCTGGCCGTTACCACGCCGATAATGTTGTTGCTGTTGTTCTTGTTGTTGTTGTTGGTGTTGGTGGTGGTGATGATGGTGATTGCTGTTGTGATGATGGTGGTTATGGTCCCTGTGGGGAGCCACGGGCCTGTGCTTATAGTGCCCCTCCTCTTCATCTTCCTCCCCACGCTCCACCCCCTCCCCTCGCTCCTTAGCCAGATGCCGATGGGTGAGCCTCTGGGTGAATTCCCTGCTGGACTGGACCTCCGTAGCTCCAGATGTTTGGTTGTGCTGGGTGGGCCTGTGGTGCTCAGTTCTACGGTGGTGGTGGTGATGATGATGATGGTGGTGATGGCGGGAGTGCTGTGTTCTCTTTGGTTCAGTCATCAGGAGCCCCTCCCCTTCCTCTCGTTGGCCCTCCTCAGCCCGTGGCTCCTGAGCTGGGTCTGAATGGAGGTCCTGGTCTAAGTGGTTCTCGTGGGACCCCTTCCTTTTTGGAGCCGTTGACTTCTTGCTTTTCTGTTCATCCTGGAACAAGAAGACGCAGTGAAAGTGACGTCATAAAATTCAGTCGTAACATTGTTGTAACATTCAGTGCAGTTATTCACACACATGGTAGACACAGGCTGCTCAGATCATTTATTTCATATATTCAACCATAATCAATAATCAATGATAAATGCCCAACAGAAAATGTTACTTAATGTTCACCTAGTTACATATAAAAAAAAAAAGCATAAAATGTTTTTCAAAATGAATGACAATAATAGTAATAATAATAATAATAAGGTTTTTTTAAGCTGTAATGGGCAAATACTTGCTGTTTTTATTCTATAATTTACCATAGCAGTAAGTAAGTTTACACACTAAGGTCCAACCAGACGATGAAACAGCAATGTATTTTCTATGCTATCACACACACACACACACACACACACACACAAGAATTTTAAATATACTTTCTCTACTAAAACCTACATCTACTACTACGGATGAATGATAAAAAAAAAATGCTTTTACTGCATTTCACTCACCACAGGTAGAAGAACTACCTCATTTCTGCACGGTTCCCCCAGTGGAATGGAATGAGGAGAAATGAAATGAAAATGTCGCATGAATTAGTGAAAACTAAATACGGCTCCACCGGCACAGCGTGCTCACACGGAGGACGACGCGTACACGGATGAAATGAGACAGGATGAGATGAGACACCTGACACCTGCATGATGAAACAAAACTTGCCATCCTAGAGACTATACTACAGTATAAGATACTATACTACATCAGATAAACCTGTAACGCTGTCCACGCAGTACTCTTTGAATGACCTAGGGATATTTACAAATTATATTCAATTACTGCTCTAAGACTTAAGTACAACATCTTTTGGAAGTTCAGTTCTGTTTCCTGTACCGGTATCGCCGTAGGCTTGGTGGGCAGTGTGTTCTCCGCCAGCTGTGCCACCATTGCGTTGGCAGGCTCCATCTCTGGCGGATGTGTGGCTCTCCAGTAGGACTCCAGATAGTCTGCAAGGTGCTCACATGCATCGGTTAGCTGGTTTTCATCCAGGATGACATCAAACATCTCCTGTGGCACAGGAAATAGAGAATAAAATGAATACAGAACAGACCCAGGTAGAAACCGGGACCACTTTTTAAATGTATGACATCACCAAGTGTGTTTATAGTGAGTGAGGAGAATTCATTCAATACAAATCTTATCCCTAAAGGTCCATATAAATGTCCATTTCTCACTTTACTTTTCTCTGATAGAGGGAGAAAGCATATGAACTACCATACAGTGGCCACTAGATGGCACTCACCGGTGGGCATTGAGCGAGCTTGTCTGCTGCCACAAGCTGAACGTTCAGATGTTTGGTCTGAGATTTCCCTCTGGTCTTGATGAGTCTGGTCAACACCTGCGAGAGGACAAAGACGAGTAGTAAACAAAAGAAGATAACGGAAGCTTCTGATATTTTATTAAAAAAATTAAATTAAGGATGCACAAAGCACTTCTTGAAACATAAAGGAAACTGTGTCTGATTACTGGTTTTGCATTGATATCATTTTAAGTATTACAATCAAGACATAATCTCGAATGCATGGCATTCTGACAAACTGTCATAAAGAAGCTCCATCTCAGAAGATAAACTTGATATTGAGTGAATCCTACCTTTGGTGAGGAGATCTTGACATACACAAGGATGGGGGCCAGGGAGGTCTTGGCCACCTGGAGAGGATGGTTGATCGTGTCTGAATCGAGAACTACCAGCTGCAGGCTGCGGGCGAGCTCAAAGATCCGCTCCACCTCTCCCTGGATCTGGGCTGCCAGAGTCAAGAGACATTTTTACTAACAAGACAACAGACATAACTCGTGTGTTTACATCTTCCTGAGGTAACTAATGCGTTAATATGCAGTCTGGGGAAGTGTAATCTAAATATTGGCCACTAGAGGGAACACGAGGCAGAACAGTAGCTTTCAGTTTCATTTAAATACTCATCTGCTAACCCTTTAAAACAATAAAGCTGGAAACGTGTGATTGTACCGACTCATAAAGCGATAGAGAGATAAAAGCATGTGATTATATTTAGCCACCAAAGACGTGTACATGCCAAAATACCAGCGGCGACTTGGATATACGTACCAGCAGCATCTGGGATGACAGACAGCAATGAGGAAGACAAGAGACAAAGCCAAGTAAGTCTCATCCCTCGTCTAGTAAACACGCAGACATTCTTCTAACAAACAAAAACTTAAAATTCCGCACAAATTCGGAGAGAAAAGGCACTGAAGGATTTATGTGCATTTGTTATTTGATTCGATGAGATAAAGACAAATAAAAGTGTAACACACTGATGCAGATTTGCTAAAGCAGCAGTTGCTTGTTTTGACCTACTTATGGTGCCAAGTGGGTTGAAGTGTCCACTGGGGACGATATAATAAAACAAGTCTAGAAAACAATTACAGAAACACGTTCCAGAAACCAGCACGGTTTACTTTGCTGTCACAGACACGAGCTGAGATGTCCTGATTTTGCTCATCTTGCTCTTCAAATAGATGAGAGGACGTGTACCTAGATTGGAGCGGGTGTTCGATCGGTCAATTAAGGCCTTTTTTCCCGGGTTGTTGAGTATGGAGCGTTTAGCCAGAGAGATGTCCGCTGTCACCCGAGTTATAGTAATTCTAGAGAAAAGACAAAGTAGAGAAAGTAGAAATATTTTTATATATATATTTATATTTTAGCACAGAACGTGGGTGACGTGAAGGAATGCAATCAGAACTTACCTGCCTTCAAATCGATGCTTTACAAAGTCAAATAGTGCTTTTTGCATCATATCTGTAACCTGTGAATAAAAAAAACAAACAAAAAAACTTTTATCAGCGCCATTCCAAGTCAGAGATGAGGGACTCAGGGCAACGCTGCATCTAAAGCGGCCTGGTCCGACCGGTTACAGTGTGTGTGAAGCAGAATGACCTCTAAGCCCTTCAGCGATGGCCCCATTAGAACCACGGGCCGCATCGTAGGCACCACATCGTACATGGCCACCTGCTCCCCCTGCAGCCAAGGAGAGGAAAGAAACTTTAAACACCTTTGACTCAACATCACTGCACAGGAAATAGAAACTTCCATGCACATTAGTGGTAAACAGGTCAACCGGTTCATTTAAAAATTGCTGCCGATATCATATAAAATATTTATGTGTGAGGACAATCAGACTTTTTTTAGAAAGATTGGCAAACCCATGAACTTTCAGACACTTACTGGTTTCTTCTTCACCTGCTGATTGGCTGTTGACAGAGAAGGAGGGCAGAAGATCCCAATGTTACCTTATTTATTATCGGAAAAATCATTAGACCCTAAACCAAATATGACACTGACCTTGAGAGGGAGGTGTGTACTTCTTTGAATTCATATCTTGAGCTGCTTGAGATGCTGCTTTTCTGCAATGAGAGACTAAATGAGCTCACACCTCTTGTCCACACCAGCAAAACCGAGGAGAGTGAATGCATCCAGTTCACCGTGCAGACAGAAATCCTGATCTTGTCGTGTATATTTTATATTTATAGCATGTACATACGTGGCTAAGGCCTTGGCAGCTTTCCTGGCCTGCACTTCTCTTCTGATGAGGATGGTTTCCAGATTGACTGGACTGGGGATGAAGCCCACCACACCATCCTCCTTCACAGGCCGTCCAATCCACCAGTCGTTGTTGAACTTCTGACGATTCAAGAAATTACAACTGTTAGAGAGTCCCGTTACTGTAACATTTCACGATTGTCTGCTGTAGTCCAGTGGCGTGTCAAACCTCCTTGACGTGTAGGAAGTCTCTGGCCTCGAAGGTGACCGCCTGTCCCGGCACGGGGACGTTGTCGTCATCTGCTGGTGTGTAAGAGAAGTTGCAGCGGACTGCGAATGCCACAGGCTTGTACTGGGGACACGAGGGTTAATCAGTGATTAACTGATGACACCATCGGCATCTCAAGGACATCAGAGGTATCTTTAAGTGTACATGTTACCCTCCCACATGAAAACGGAATAATTTACATCTAATTTTATGATAAAACGGTGTATTAATCTATACTTATAAACACAAACCACCAAGAATCAGAATCATCCACAAATAATAATAATGAAGGAACTAATGTAATAACTAATAGAATAAAATCTTTAAGTGAATAAAGAATAATATGGCAACAGTTTGCACGCTACCATGAACACGTAGAAGACTTTCATCTGTCCTGATGTGCTGTCACAGGATAACGAAGCATCATCTTCGGCACAGCTGTTTATATTCTTCGCACATCTTACGACGCCAGCATAATAACACAATTATCTCCTGCCTATCGATTGTGTGTGTGTGTGTGTTTGGTATGTACAGTTAGTGTGTCCTGCGTGTGTCCTGCGTGGTGCTATTTTTAGCCGCTGAAACAGCTCTGCAGGTTTTTTAACAGCTTGGAGATGACAGAGAGTGACCTTTGTGAAGACGCCAACAGATAAAGCCGAGTTTGGTTTACAGAGTCCAGCGAATCTCACACATTTCCTCCACGTCCCGCAGGTACGTCCGTGAACGCATCATCCCTGTAAAATGCAATACGAACAACGCGGCGCATCCTCCCGACAGCGACGGTTTTCCCCCTGCCCGTTTAAAATGTCAGCAGCCTGCTGATCGCCCTGCTAATTATTCCACTCTGGAAAGTTTGGGCTGTGTGGTCAGCAGGGGACAGGTTGAGTTTATTTGACACATTAATTGGAGATGGCCCGATGGGAGCATATTTAAACGGAGGGG
>OMNV01016184.1:0-25061 GCA_900303265.1 Brotula barbata | reverse complement strand
ATATATATATATATATATATATATGTATATTTATGTATGTAAATATCCAACAAATAGCAAATTTGTCAGTCATCATTATATAGCTGGACAAAATGAGCGTAATCTGTCATCTATATGTTGAAACACAATTTATTTACTCAACACAATTTATTTGTAAAAGGAACTTGCGCTTGAAATGGTAGATCCAATTTCAGAAGAAAGGAGTTCATTTATTGATTTAACTTTGGCATCTCAGTGAGGCTGCACAAGCTTGGTAAGTAAGTGCACTCAGTAAAGAACTTACCTCATCTATATATGCAGGCTCTTGCTCAGGCTCTATGGTCTCTACCTGAATGTCTTCACTAAACTGCACCGACTTCTTTTCTGTCTTCACTGTGGTTTGAAAAGAAACACAGAGTGATGTAAAATAAAGCTTTACAGTCAGCAATACTCAAGTGTAAATGTGTTATACGTAATATATATAATATCACAATTCTATTAAAGCTTTCTAAAATAGCATGCAAAGGTTGTCATTTACTGATCTTTGTACTCTAGTACAAAGTGTTTACCAACATAGCATCAATACAGAATCACCACTAATGGAATGAATGGGCTGTGTGTGTGTGTGTGTGTGTGTGTGTGTGTGTGTGTGTACTCACTCATCTCAGGCTCTGCTGTGAGATCAGCAGTGACGAAGTTTGAGGGGAACAAGCCCACTCCTTGGTATGTTTCCCCCTTCCACCAGTTGGGGTCACTGAAACAAAAAAAAACACACTTTTCTAGACAATAGAATTGGCTGTCATTTTCTACATACAGCAAACTGATATTGCATTAAAACATAGACACATTGTAGTTACAGAGGTAAAATATTAAATATTACATCCTGTTAATTTAATGAAAAAAATAATATTTTTAATCTTCTTTCAGAGATAGTTTTTCATCCGTGGAACTTGTTGAGTGATTCGGTACTCTGTAAATACTCAGCAATTCGAACTATGTGGATATAAGTAACTTGACACGTTCTTGTATGGTGTGTGTGCATTAAAGATCACCTGTCATCCAGGATAGTGATCACTTCTCCTGACTTGAATGTGAGCTCATTGTCTTCGGCAGCCTCAAAGTCGTAGATAGCTCGGACTTTTCTGCCGTCAGACTTGTGTGAGGAGAGCAGGCTGGAGGCATTAGGGTAAAGGCTTGAGAGTGAGGTCTGGGGGTGCTGACGTTGCTCCTTCAATGACAGCTCAATAGCTGCAGACAGAGATTGAAGATAAGCATTATGTGTGCGTGCCTTTCGAAGTCCTTCATAATTGACGAACACCTGCAATACTTGAATCTAGTGTAAACTGTAAATTCCATAGTGGCAAACAAAACTATGTCCACAACACCAAAATTGTATATGGAATACAGTCTTGTAAAGAAAGTATAACACACCAACACATATTGTCTAATGGCCTTCACCTTTTGCCAGATCTTCCTCTTCCTTTTTGTTTGTTGAGGTGGACGGATCCTTGGCCACTAAAGCAGGGCTTGCTTTAGCTTGCTCTGCAGCCTATTAAATGAAAAATTTTAAATAGATATAAATAAATTGATATAAAGATGATTATGCAGTTCATGGCTAAAAAAGACTGACAAAAAAAACATTAGACATAACACTGTATATTGTAATGTAAGATAATTTTGATATTTTTAGGGGCAGATATTTGTTTAAAATAAAAACAAATACCTGGAAAAAATATCTGGCTGTAGAAACCCTCTTGTCTACCATGAATACTCACCTGTGAACCAACAGCAGGGAAAGTGACACCCTGTTCGCGCAGATTTTTGATCATGGCAGAGATCAGGCTGAGTTGGGGATCGTTGCGGAAGTCTTCTGCCCACTCCACCATCAGGGCCTTCAGCTTCTCACACACTTTTGGGTGGCCCTACGGATGAACATACAAAGCAGATGGACTACAAAATGGATAAAACAATAGTTAATTTCGAGCTATCAAAAACTAGACATAAAGACACTTTTGAAAAACACTGAAGCACAAGTATATATGAATATGTAAAATAACCACATACCTTGTTTAGGACGTTGCTGACTTCACTAGCAAACTCTCTGGAACACACCTCCAAGTGGAAAATTTTCCCACAGTTTGAAACACATGCACCTAGTAGCTGTGAGGACAATACGTATAAATAAGTGTAAGATCACGGCCGCATTAAATGTCTGAAACTACACGTCGGCCTATAAAAGTTCTGCAATGTAAAATTGTAACAGACAGAGGAAATAACAGTTAAGATTTAACTTAGAATGTAGAATAGGTGAAATTATTCTACTCTCTACATCTTGGAGAAGTGAATACTAAGGTTACATGACTCAACTACATGGTGCTTCCACGTAATCCACTGAACAAACGCAGTTACACAGATATTCTGCTTACAGTCAGTGCTTGCATGGCCACATGGGGATCCTTGTGGTTCACTCTTCTCATAATTGAGCGGAGACATTCTTTAGGCCTGAGACAGAATGGGAAGTCAAAAATCTGATGAGAATATGCTCAAGAACGAACCAACTCTGTCTATTAAAATGTCCCCAAAGCATTATGCTACATTTGGATTTGGAGTATGAATCAACACTGATCAAGGGTTTTGATCTAAAGTTGCATAACCTAATTTCCTCATTGGTGTCCGGTGTTTTTTTCTTTCAGACTTGATAACAGTATGTCGCACAATGGAAAAGCTTTTAAGGAGACTTTACACAGTGCTTGATAACATGTTACAGCACCCGTGTGAAGACAGACACTAACCCAGTTCGAGACTGTCCTATCTTATCACAGATGTCCAGAATGAGGCCCCAGTCTTCAGCTGTGTTCATCTCACTGGTTGCTTTTTCTGCAGGAGAGAATAACAAATCATTGAAAACTGAGGTCACTAATGCAGAACAGGTTCCACAATGTAACAAGATAAGATAACAGATACCGATTCCTAACAGAAAATTGGAAAACATTTGACAGAAACAAAAAGGACAAGTCAGGACCATAAATTGAGAAATCACATTGTTGGATCCAAAAGTTTCTCAGTGCTGTGGCTGCACAGTGTATGCTCTTATCAATTTTGTAATGATCGGGTTCTTTCAGCTATACCTACTGCTTGATATTTTTATGTAAATGTTTAGAAGGTCTCTAAGCACAAACAATGTATAAGTTAATTCTATTTTAGCATAAATAAATTCCCTGCTTGCTTCCAAAAACACATGGGCACACAAGAATATGCACACTGCCAAGCATAGATTATAGACACACAGGATGTGGAGGGGGGAAAAAAAAAGGACAAAATCCCGTTCCAAGCAATGACTCAGCTTTAAATACCAGCCTGACAAATCTCATGATGTTTGGGTGGAGATGTTGATGCAAACTTCCCAATTATCAGCTACCACTGCAGTTCCCATAAGTTTCTGAACCTTTTACACATTACATAACATTAATGCGTTTCACACTGAGGCACTGAGTGATTCAGGAAACGCCTACCTGGTCTGTTTGTTCTTCAGGAAAGTGTATTAGTACTGTATCAGACGGTTTTCAAAAATGACGCATAATTCTAACCAACCAAAACCAGAAAATAAGGACAAAACATGTCAAACGTTGAACATACTACACAGTCAAAAAATAATTTAACATGTTTACACTGAGAGACAATACTTAAGCAGGTATTTAACTATACAAACTGAAAAAATTGACCACTGAGGTTACACCAACACCTCTGATCTCATTCAGTCAACATTGAGTGACAGTAGCATGTGATCTCTGTGCGTTTTGTTGGCTATGACGTTTGTGCATCCCTTGTACTAGCTGATGAAGAGGTAAACAATTTGTCTCAGTACTAAGAACACAAAGGAAATGTGTAGCGGTTTAACATACACCATCCTCTGTAAATTGTGAGGGCTCTTCGTATTGCCTAGAGAAGAGAGAGCGTCGCAGTGAACAGGGGATTGACGATTATTGACAAGTGAATAACATTTAATGCGTGTTCAATTTAAGTAAGCTTGGCTGTAAGACAATGTGTACACGTAATACGAACTGTTACGTCTGTGATAGTACAAAGCTTTTGAACGGATCAGCTAACGGTTAGCGGTTGCTCTATCAGCACAGGGAATGTTCAGCCTAGTTAGCCGGCCAACACTGGCTAGCTGAGCTACCTAGGACCACACAGTCATAACATACCTTGACATAAACAGCAATCACTAATATCGGATTTGTAAGCGTATCGCGACAGACTGCAGGATGGCATTTTGCCATTAGCGGCGTAAATCTGCACAGCTGTGTAACACAAACAAAGCTAAATTAGCTAGCATGCTACAGCTAACTTGCTTCTAGCTCAATTACTCACCAACATCTTGGTCAAATGGGTTGGTCGTGAAAAGAGGCATCGCTGACGTGTTGACAACAACGGGTTTCGCCTTCTCCTAATATTTCTTTCCCTTTGTGTTTTATTTCACGCAATAAAAACGCATAGTAACGCCGCCTTGATGAATGCCAAAAGCTGCTAGCTGCCAGATTCTATTCTACACAGTCACTCCTTCGTCAGACAGAAACAAGCGAGGCATTGTGGGTAACTGGAACGGACAGTCCCGTGTAGACAAACTGCCTCGATTAACAACAACAACAACAACAAAAAATCTTAAAAGACGCGATAACTTCACACAAACTCAGCTAGAGCAATTCTCTTTGACTTTAATCCGATAAAACGAACTGTGTACGTGCGTCACAGTCGCCTAGAGTTAAAAAATAATGTGTCATCATCAGGTGAGGACGATCATGTGACATTATCTCATCACTTTCAGTAACTTTGAAGATCACACCTGGCAACTTCTCAGATATATAAGGGACAGGTTTTACATTCGCAAATGTCAGTTTTACAAATTCAAGTTTGTTTTTCTCTTCTCTTATCGCAATACAGACAATTGTTGTTAATTTATTAAACCATTTAACCATTAATAAATCTGTTTTTATATCATATTTCGGGACATTCTAATAGCCAACACATCCAGATTAAAGACATTTTAAGGAAAATAAAACATGTAACAAGTAACAGAAGTTCCTTGGCCAAAGCTCAGTGTTTTATTGGTCCTGTTCTTACTTTTATGGTAGGCTCGTTTGCCTTTTATTGCAGCTAATGAGGAAAGCGACCTTGAGTTTGTGAAAGGCACTATTTAATTTATAAAAAAATAAATAGTGAAAAGGCCAACATTTCTAAACATGAACAAAGTAGCATTCTGGGGAAATCTGTATGAAAATGACATGCAACACATCTTTAATTGTAAGTGAAATAAATATGACCATAGTTCATGAAATAGTTACTGTAATTGATTTAATGATATATGTACCTCTATATTTTATGACATTTTGGAGAATTATTTGAACATCTGAATTATCCAAAGTCCCTTTGATAAAAACATAACCCTGAGCTGTTTATCATTATTACTGATAAAGTGGTTAAATATTTTGCTCAGCTGAAAAATTCATCTGGTTCTGATCTTGTTCCTGCAACACAATAAAAAATCAAGCCATGTTTTTTAAATGCCAAATTTCAGATGATGTATTGTACGATTTGTTTTTGTCAATTTTGTGTCCAATAATCGGTCTTCTTCATCTTGTTTTGACCGTGCTTGTTTGTTTGATATGATTCTGTACAGCTGTCAAAAAAGGGTGAATGGTATGAATAAAATCAAAGGATACAGATGTGCGTGTGCCTCCTCATACCAGGAATCACTCATTCCCTAAATCAAATTCAGCTTGCCTCTGTAAATCTTGTGAGAAGTCTTTTCACGTCATAAGTTGTAATGTCTCAATAATAAAACACAATAATTGACTCCAAATCCCAGTTTATTGTGATAAGTCAGCTGGGGTAATTCATAGCAACTTGGTAATGCTGGAGACATATTTGTAAGAACTGTTAAATGTCAACCAGAAACAACAAGAAACTGATTAATATACACAAAACATAATTGTGTAACATACTGTATTTCACATATTGTATTTGGCATAGTAAACAAACATTTTATGAAGGCTACATTACAAAAACATTTAATGTGTGCCCTATATAAACTTGGTACTGGCTGTTTAAAAGTCTAGCACTGAGCATCCATTCAATAGCAAGTCAGTAACAAATAAAAAGAACCAAAAACAGATATTTCAGTTTGCACAGAAATGAAATTTACAGTAGCTATAGATTTTTGAGCTGAACTTAAGTTGGTATCTTTGCTTTTTCTGAGCTTATTTTTTAACATAGTTCTGAATCTATGAATTTTTTTAACGACATTGTACACTGATACAGATTTTTTGTGAGAGTAAAAAAATGCAATTAACAAGTACAACAAAATGTTAGATTCATTTCCAAGCTACTATGTGTCATTTATACAATATTATTTACACATACATCTGTACAACAGTGGCTGCATGAAGTAATGATTTACATAGTCTACTTAAATGTCCACATTCTCGTGTTTTCTTCAGTACAAATGTTGTATAATTACAACCCTGGGCTGAGCTTGAGGATGCTCGGTCTTCGTGCCACACTGCCTTGTAGAATCCTTTTAAGACAGATGGACACATGGACCAGACTCTGTCCTAGTGATGCTGGACGAGGCTGGCTTTATCAGAGTCCTCCATTAGAGCTCGCATTAACGTCCTTCATCATGCCTGCACCTTATCCTCTTCTCCTACAACTTTCCCCTGTGACAGTTCACACTGTCATAGGTGGATGCTATAAATCTGAAACCGTGAAGACAACAACAAAACACAAGATGTATTTTTAATCAGCATCATCAGCACGGTAAGCTATTATAGGAATGTAACAGACAATGAAGACATAAGCTCTGATGACCATTATTTTAAGAAACACAAAAAAAGTCAATTCAATCTGGTAAAGAGACAATGGTTACTGACCTTCAGACTTATGTTCACAAATGAATCCAATTTGGTCAATGCAGTAGAAATCGTTCCAGTTGGCATCCTGGACCAGGCCAGCACAGTCCTCCCCGTGTTTATGGCCTTGGGTCCAGTTGTCAGGCTGACCAGGCTTCCATTTCCTGAGAGAGAACGAAGCCAGAGTCAGAGATGACTGACTGATTCCTTTAGCTGATTCACAGATGTATAGATTTGTTGTACAGCCATTTGAACTCACTTGAAAACAGGTAGGGTTCCATCGATCCACTTCCAGACATTTTCCCGCTCCCTGTCAGTAAGGCCGATCCAAAAAAAGCCTTTCTTTTCGATCCGCTTTTTGATATATTGCTAAGAATAGAGACGCAACATATAGTTAAACACAGTAAGCATTAATACAATCTTAAAATGATTTTAAAAGGGAGTTTGATGTGGTCTTATACTGATTTACCTGTTCTGCATTGTTGTTGATAATGAGCATATGAGACGACATGTTATTACAAAATTCATAAGACTCATCGAAATTGAGTGCATGGGAACCTGAAGAGAAGTAATAGCAGCTGTCACCAAACCGTTCCCACTGAGGTTTACAACCTGAAATGAACAATTCAAGAGTTACAATGAAAAAATTAAAGCAACAGAAACACTATTTTATTTGGTATCAAAGTATGAGTGACCAATCAAAATTCTACCATGCCAGGAATATTTTACTTACCAGGCGCTGGTGTGGTGGCCAAACGTGACAACACCTGCCCAGACCTAGGGCCCTGTGGTTCTTGTGATGGTTTAAGAGGCTGAAGGGGTTTGGATGGCCTTTGGGAGGGTTTGGGGACTGCTGGTGTAGGAGGAACAGGCTGTGAAAGTCTTTGGACGACTCCAGGGAGTCCTCGTAGTCCTGGAGGACCAGCAGGGCCAATTGCCCCAACAGGCCCACGAGGCCCCTCCAACCCGGCTGCTCCTGCTGGTCCTCTAGGCCCTTGTGGACCTTGCGGTCCTGGTGGCCCTGGCAGCCCATCCCTGCCAGGGAGGCCTGGGGTCCCAGGGTCACCCTTATCACCAGCAATTCCAGGTCGACCTCCTGACCCTCTGGATCCTTTAGGCCCGGGTGCGCCCCGAGCCCCAACAATACCTTTCTGACCTGGTGGCCCTGGGGGTCCAGCAGCACCTTTTTCTCCTTTAGGTCCCGCCAAACCTGGCACTCCTTTGTCTCCTTTTTCACCCCTCTGGCCTGGTTGGCCCACAGAGCCCTGAAGCCCCTTGTCTCCTCTGGGGCCCCTTGGACCTGGGGGACCTGAAACATAATAACAGCATGAGAGTGGTAAGGCCTATCTCTTATGACCCCTAATAAAATTGTGACACAAAGCTCATTTTGTGCCAAGGTCTTCAGATCACATCCTGATATATTTGGTATGTTTGGAAACAAGAATTTAAAATCAAACATTAGAAAGACGCACTCATCTTTGTAAGTGTGTTTATCACTGTGAACTGCTACATTTTGACATGTTCCCTGTTCCTACCCTGCAGGATGGTGAAGTTGGTGATGAGTTGGGAGTGCTTGTTGTCCACCAGTTTCATCTCCTCCATCACCATAGACAAGTCGGTGACCTCTTTGTCCAACCTAGCCGTCAGCTCATCCTGCTGGGCACGCAGCTCTTTCCCATCAGACTTGGCCTCTGTCACACTGCTGTTCAGCCCCAGTATGAGGTCTGAGTGACGCATCACCGTCTCAGCACAGGACCTCAGGCCATTCAGGTCAGAGCTGATGGCACCGAGCAGCTGTGAAGTAAAACTCACGTTTCCAGTCACGCGGCTCATGTGGCTCTCATGTCTGTCTAATCGAGCTTCCATTTCGTCGAACTTAACCGAGGTGATATTATCATGGTCCCTGTGGCGGTCCATCAGCTCACGAAGGCTCTGCTCGTGTCCCTCAGTCATAACTGTGGTGTTCTGAATCTGGCTGCTCAGTGAGCTGAGCTGGATGCCCAAGTCAGACAGGGCGTCTCCATTGGTCCGGGCCAGGGCTGAGTTGTTGGATGCCAGCACCTGGAGGTTCTGGACCTTTTCCTTTAGCCATTCTGTGTCGGTCTGAGTCTGTCTTGCTGTCTGCTGCAAACCCTGGTAGTCATTTTTTAGTTTCTGTACAGCCTGGCCCGTGTCTTCCACTGTCTTCTGGATCACAGTGAGCAGGTTTCTCTGCTGAGCTTGGCTGATATTTAAGGCACTGACACCGACCTGGGTTTGGCTTTGCTCTTTGACTTGGGCCTGTATCTCTGACTGGAGCCGTGCAGTGTCTGTTTGGAGGTCGTCAATCATACCACTGTATGAAACGACAGTCTGGTTGACCCCACGCAAGGAGGCAGCATTGACTTCTAGAAGGTTCTGCAAGGTGAAGTGTCCATTTTGCATGTCTTCCCCTGTAACCCGCAGATCATCAAGCAGGTCTCTGTTTCTAGTTGCCCTGAGGGCAATCTCATTCAGTTGGTTCTGTAAAGTCTGGAGGTCTGACTTGAAAGTCTTGATTTCACTGGTGGCGTTTCCTGACTTCACTCCTTCTTGATCATCTACAAATGGGACACGTGATATCTGTGTTAACAATAATAATAGTAATGATATATAATATACAATATTCACATGTCATCTTTGAAACCTAATGTGGCATTAATGGTTCTCACCAAGCTTCTTTAAATCAGTTTCCACGGCAGTGATCTTGCCACCATAATTCTGCATGCGCTGTGTGACATTGTCCATTCTCTGGACCACTGACAAAAGCAGAGATAGAAGGCGTAATTACATTCAATGTTGTTCTCTATGTTGCCAATTTATGTTGGAAGACAGACAGACAGATTGACAGACAGACAGATAGATTTTTCTCAGTCAACCTAATTCTGAACACCAGAGGGTGCTATTGTATTCTTTCCTTCCACATGTATCACTTGAAAAACAATTCAACCTTTATTAACTGGGTTGTTGCTTAACTCTTACTTCATAAGAATCTCCGTTTTCATCATGACTCCCTTGATAAATAACATTTCCAGAGAATAAGCAGAGTTAAACACTCAAAATACCACATTAGAACACCCTGTGATTCTGCTTTCACTTTTTCTTTTAGCACATCTGCAGCAAAAGGTCATCTCTTCTCCTGAATTTTGTGTTTTTTTTGGTCGGTATGTGGTCGTCTAAAACCAGCAAAACACATGACTGGAAAACTTCCTAGGACCTCTCTGTTATCATCCCAGACTTAAAAAGCACCAAACAATAACAAGCTCTTTGCACAAATGAAAACACAAGGGTCCATTTCAAAGACCTGTTGGTCAACTGGGGGCGCAGGAGGAAAGAATGCACATGGGAAAGCAGCATGAGCCATTTCTCTCTCTTTCCCCCTCTAAAAATCTTTATCACACGATGTCCTTGGCCTTTAAGTTGTGCTATTTTGCCCTATTATCGCAATTAGGCCGAGTTGCTCTCAACAACCACACAGCAACAGAACAGAGTCGCTAAAAAGCTGTGATTTCTGTATAACTATGTGCTCCCTGCCCGGCAACAGCTGGCAGAATGACAAAGCTATAAACTGGTGAAGAAAGTCGAGCATCACGCAGCTGGAGAGACACATTTTTGTTTTTGTTTTTGGAGTTGGCTGAGGTGACCAGAGAGTAAGAAGGGAACCGAAAACTGGACTGATACTTGTTGTTTGGTTAATTCAAACATGAGTCCACTGGAAGTCCAACTTAGTTTCACATTTGTTTACCAAGTCATTATTAATATGTTCAGAAGACTCTTAGGGGTTGTTGAATCATTTGTGGGCTTAATAATAATAATAATAATGTGTCTGTCTTAATTCCTCCTTTCTCCTTTCAAACCCCTGGAAAGTGGCACTATGAGCCCTGTAAGTCTGCAAATCTGAACAGCTGATTGACAGTCTACAGTGACCAAAGTTATGAGTTATAACAGGACAGTTGCACCTTAATGTATGCACCCACTGAAATCTAGATGAGACGAGATCTGACGAGACGTTCAGCCTTCAGAAACTGAAGCTCACCACTGTTATGGGAGAGACACAGCAGGTAACACAAACAAGGAAACTGTGAACTGAAGATTAACCATACAAAGATGAAGATTTCAGTTAAAACAGCAAACTGTATACACATATACTGCAGAAGTAGCGTACAGTTTGTGCCGTACACACACTCACAATAGAAAAACAACACAGAGCCCAGTCGATGATGATTCTTTTGCAAAATCAAACTATTTTAGACACTTGTGGCCATTTGTGAGTCAACCTGTGGTTCACGAGACAACAAATTGCTACCAAGCCATAAAATCTTCTCTTGGTTGTTAAGCCGGAGTCGACTCTGCATGGTCATCTGGTGCCCATTAAAGCCAAAGCATCAAAATCACATGGACTCCACACTAACACAGGACACTGAAGCCTGGATGTACACATGGTCGGATCCCACGGCTCTTTGGCTTTGTATCTTAACCTGTGGATGACATTTTGAACGAAACTGTCTGCTGGCTCGGCGGCAGATGTGACCTAAATATTGCAAACTTTGACAGATTTCCGATGCTTTTGTGTTGTTTAAAGATGCATAAAGTGGTGGGATAAACAGCAACCGGTCCAGATTGAGATATTTGTGTTTGCTTTCTGTTTCTATTTACATTTCCTAACCTAATTCAAACATCTTGTCTCAAGTATGATCAGAAACACAAAATGTTTCAATAAAGACGGCGCTGCAAAACAAATATTTTCCCTGTGATTAACCCCCCTTCCATTCTTCTGCTCTGAGTATTTCAACTCAATGGAGAATAGATAAAATGTCCTGTCAAGGGAGTCCCTGTTGAAAGCGGTACATTTTAGGGAGATTGGATCTATTCGGAGTTGTTTGGACGTCATTTTCCATTTTGCCGCCAGTATTATGACCATATTGATTTATATCAAGCCTAAATATGAAGAGAGGTAAGGAGAAAAAGAGGGAGAGAGGAGTGGAAATAGGATAGGAGTACCGCATATGTAAGCCAGGAAGAAAAAAGTCATTCTAAAAATGGAGTTTACACATTTACTTTGTGCTATTTCACTGATTTCGATTATCACTGGCCATGATTTAGGGTTATTCCACTGAAGCACATTTTATGAGTCGAGCGTCATCAAACAGAGGCCTACAGTTTCAAAACAGAAACTTTCTCTGTGTCTGTTCAGCTTAAAGACAAAACAGACCTTTACGATGTCATACAAATACTGAGGAATATTCCAGGATTTAAGCTGGAAATGTTAAGAATCTGTTTTCTGGTTTGAAGCCCACAAATCCCCACAGGACACTGTGCTGTTCCACCAATCAGATGGTTTCAAAAGAGGTGTGCACAGCGGCATGTATCTGACCTGACACAACCTTTGTTTTTCCACCGATTCAACTTCCCAGAAGTATAAAACTGTAAATATAAAATAAATCAACGTGACATCAGAACCTGCGACTCCACAGACATCCCTACGAAAACAACATCTGGCCTCATGATGGGCTTTTACCTTTGCCATAAGCACTTTTTGACTTACCTTTGTATCCGAGGACTGCCACTGCTATGGTGAGCAGGGCGCAGAGCACGTACAGCAGGGCAATGGCCGCCCTCAGTGCCCAGTCATTTTTACATTTGGTGCATTCTGTGCCCTCCTGAATTCCTGCAACAAACAACAGTATTTATGTCAAGCAGAGCGTCTGCGCAGGGGAGGTTAGCGCACAAGATCACAGCCTCTCGTTGTAGGAAAAGAATGAAATGTGGAGCAGCAGTAGTAAATCAAATATTGTGTAACTGGAATAGAGTTTATAAAAATAAACTAATGTTTTCATTCAAAGTGGCACTTTTTTCCACTTCATCACAGCTCAGTACTGCATGTCTGAACAGGGACATGCTGTGCCTTTCTTCAGCCAAGAATCGATTGAAAACATTTGTCTGCGTGAATAGGCAGACGTGCACTCCGCGAAACAGAATAAAAACACTGCACATGTGTTAGCCATACGGCAAAGGGACCAAAACAACGGAATGGCACCATTCCCTTTCGGTGCCATTCCTCATTGCCATCGTCCCTGAAATCTAAGAGGACATTCAGTCATTCGTTTCACACATGTTCAAAAAGTCTGGGACTACTTCCTTGAAACCACCAAACACATGCGATGAACGTTAGACATTCTACTTCAGCCAGGATGTTTGCTTGACTTCGTGGAATTGGAGTTGAGTCGCCTCTGGCAAGCAAGAGGGCATTTTTGCGACTGGACTGGACTTTCAATCAGATGTGGAGGAAGGGATAGAGAGAGAGAGAGAGAAAAGTGAGTGAGTGAGTGAAAGCGGGGTGGTTGATTTATCGGAACCTATAATCCTTTTCCAGGGGAATGATGACACAACGGTTTTAGCCCAATTACGGTAGTTAGAATGATGTAGATTTTTAAGTAAGTGAGAATGAAAGCAGCCTTGAAATGTTGGCACTCGTAAAAAACACTGTGAGTTCAGAGACATTTCACAACTAAGAGAGGACTGTAAGACTCACCACAGACAGTCACGAAATGATTAAGAAAGAGAGGTCAAAAATTTGGAATCATATTAGACACAAAACATATCTAAATGTTGCACAATTAAGATAACTAGCTGTCTGCCTCACCCGAGAGGTCACCAAATGTTTTTTTATTTACTGGAGCTGGATACACAGCACTGGGGGCAGGATTAGTTCATTCTTCCATCAGCGGAATTTACGGATTCAGCTGAACTCTGAATAAAGATAGCTCCCCCTTGGTCAGGAGAGGATAGGACCACCAGAAGGGTATTGGGAATTTGGCCCCTGCTGTTTGGACCCTCACATCTGTGAAAACATCACGGCTGACCACCCCAAGGGGGCCCAGCCATGACCCTAGACCCAAGACATGGATATGCAGACCAGTGTTGTCCTTATGTGTACTGGACAGCTCCGTCAGAGGCCCCCCTACCGGTCCAAACCACATGCTGCTTTAAGGACAACATCACACCATGTAAACAAGCAGCAGACAGTCTGGAGGATCTGGGTCAAGAGCAGACGCAGCTGACATCTCTGTGTCCATCACAGTAAGGAACAAACAGAATGACTGATTGGTTTATGGTTACACATTTTTATAGTAAAGTAATAGATTACATATACAAATCAAACCCTCGTCCTCTGGATTTATTTTTAGGCTCAAAAGGAATAAAGGCAGCCACATTTGAACCATAAACCTTTAGCATGGACCTCAAGAGCCTTTTGACCCCAGTTTGGCCCAAACTGGTACACTAATGAGCCAACAATCCAACACAGCAGTAACCTGTGGAGACCACACCTCCGGGGGTTAATGAGCGGCGGCACGGACCAGACTGGCAGCCAGTTGGTGACCAGGATGTGGTACTGAACCAATAACCATTCTGGAGCTCAACAGCTTATCGTCAGTAGACTAATTGTGCACTCGTCTTATCTTATGTAGGTCATGTAGGACTAAATGAGACACCATAAGTGGTTTTGTCACATTTTCCCACTGTCATTGATGAGTTTAACACAACCCTCCAAGGCTCTTGGCTTCACTGATTCTACCCATAATGTGACACCCAGCGAAATAGTTGCAGATCATTTTCTCCGACAAAGAATCCAACAGGAAAATTTACTTACTCGGTTTCTGTAGAAGTTAACGGAAAAGTATTTGAAGTCATTTCGATTGTCCTTGTTTTATCAAAACTCACGTTAGGTGACAGAGAGTTGAGACAATCTTGGCTAAGTGTAATAAAGTTATGTTTTTCCCTGATAAATAAGGAAAATCCAGTCAGGTTACAATAAACTGCCTGCTCGGAATTCTAGGGAATTCAGCTCAAAATCTCTCTGACTGCATTCTGTTATTTGGATATTCTTCTGCCCAGATCTCCATAATGAACAGCAGCTCATTAGTCAGTTAGCGTGTCGTGTTCCGTATCCATAAGGCGATCGTGACCTCCTGCTGTCAATGCATAAAATAGCATAGCAGAAACATGCTGACACATATATGTAATGAGCTGACTGAAAACAGACTGTAAAACCAACCAGCACGGCAGCACCGGGCCTGAGAGCCGGAACGCTGGAGCGCAGCCAGGATGTTCTAATCAACAAGCTGGAATCTGGCCAGACAATACCCCCGAGGTAAATAAAAGCCAGAAAAACCTAAAAAGAGCCGAATATACCGAAGGATATTCAATTTTACACACTGCTCTCAAGTGAACGCCGTGCACTTGGTGTGTTTGTTTTGGATTAAGGATTTACATATCTATTAGTTTTTTTAATAGACTGAAAAAGAACGGTGCTTCTTCACAATGAACTAATGTGTCGAAGAGACAAGGTTTTGGGGCAACCATTGCTGAGAAACAATGACACTGTGTCCAAAGAGAAAGTTACAGACAGAAGGAGAAACGGAGGCAGTGCCTTTTGGTGTCTGTAAAACAGCTGTATTTCATCTGGTCTCTGAGTCAGTAACAAAAAAAAAAGAAAAAGATCCTAACACTTATTCCCTTATTCCATGTACCTGCCATAGGCTGCATGCCCCGTCTCACTTCGAGCTGGCAGTGGAAATTTCCATGGCAACACAAAGACAGCCTGTACAGACTCGAGCCTTTTTGTGTGAAGAAGCTTTGTGTGGAGTGTTAATACTATGTTATATCCAGAACTGTGTGGTAACCACAGGAATTCTTTAACTTCACAGCCTTCCATTTTGTGTCATAGGAAAGCTGAATGTGGTCACAAGCCAATAATCAGTAGTCACACACACACGCAGAGACAGGTCAATCGTGTTTTCACTGGGAATTTAGTCCAATATTGCCAAATCCACATTTTCCGAGAGTTAACCGGTTTTCCTACTGTGCAGTGTCTGTATACAAATGTACACGCTGGAAAATATGATTGTGTGGTTTTCTAATGACATTAGTTGTGCTGCACTGTTTATAATTTCCATAAATCAGCCTTGCGCATCAATAATTTGGTTTACACACAAATAGGCCTACAGGAATAATCTGCTGGAAACGGACTGACATGAAAATTCCAGAAAATAACACACAGATAAAAAACATGCAGTACATAAAATCATCTTGACTTGTATCAGTCAGCAGCATCATCGATGAAAAAATGTAATAAACATGGAAAATTCTGTTGCCATGGTGACGCTAAGGATGTTCCACTGTACTCGTTTGTAGTTCAGCATGATTGAACGTCATCACGTGTCTGTTAAGATGAAAATTTGTATTTGACTCATTCGTTTATGTTAATAGGCGACTTAATTGATGCTCCGATGCTTTTTTCCCCGTCCCTGCGTTTTTGCTGTCATTCTTTACATAGTCTGAGTGTTGAACCTATCATTGTGCCAGCGGGGTGCCTGGGGTCGGTCACAGCGTCCCCCCCCCACCCCAGCATTAACAGTCGCCAACTGGAATGTTAACAAGTAAACACTCTCCAACGGGGGAAGTTACCACTGAGACAAATTACTAAGACATTAGGGTCCTTGATTTGCTGAGCTAGCCTACCATGCCTGAGTCGTGTTTTTTTTTCACTTGCCACTAGCAGGTTTATGATACTTTAAATTGGGGCCGGGGTCCTCGACCACATCTGGACCTTGTTACAGTGGAGCCAAATGAAAGGACGCATGAAAACATTCGATACAGCGTCTCTTGGTGTCAAGCATCTTAAGATGAAGCAGCTTTCAGATTTGAGATTGTCACGAGTGGGATTTTTGTGGAGTGGTGGATGTTTTTATACGAATGCTGCCCACAGATCACTTCCTTCTCTGTGATATGTAAACAGGTCGGTGGCTTTAAGCCAGACATCGAAATGTTAGAGTCGTATTAAGAGAAGCAACTTATGGGACGACTGCATGTCTGAACAGGATGTGATGCTCTCATTACACACACACACACACACACACACATATGCATACATTGCCCACAGCAGACAGAGCGATGTCCTTTGAAGGCCTTAACCGCAGACCATAAGATAAACACCGTACTGGGATATATGGACGAGCTCTTTTGAAAAATCGCCTCCTGAGCACGACATCGTCCGTCACGTCTTTTGACATGAATGAAACTGACAGAATAAAAGCTATAGATTTTCTGGCTATAATGTCCACTTCTGATGCCTAAGAATTTGGTCATAGCCTTTTGGAAAATGATATTTTTGTTAATAGTTACATTCTAATGCCTAAATTAACTTATCGATGTGCCAAAAAAGGCCATTTTGTTTTTCACTGTTACATTTTTATGGCAAAATCCTCTGTGGCACTCATGGCAAAATGGAGAAACACAAAAAATGTGGAATGGTTAGACCCACAGAAAAAGAATATGGTATTTTTTGTACAAACAAGCTCTAAATTAGGGGGATATTTCCTGGTAGACGTTTTGGTGGCTGCGCAGGCTTCTGTCTGTTCAAAGTGATGCTGGGGTGAATAGTTAGACGGCCTATTAAAACAGGGACCCAGATCCAGCGGAGCAGTGAACGATGAGTTGATTACGGCTGGTTTTGTCATCCCATCTGTGCTTGATTAGAGGAGGACAGACAATGACAAATAGGCTGCACGTCTTAATCTTTGGGGACGGACTTTTAAGCCTGAAAGTGTGCCTCGTAAACAAAGCTGAGCCACCGTATTGGGATACTTCGTCAGGGAAGATAGAATGGCAAAAAAAAGTCTTTAAGTCTCGCTAACAAGTTTCCATAAGACTGAAATCCAGGCTCGCCGTGAGTACCCCGACTGCAGATTTGGAGATTTGGGGTTAAATAATTGTTCTCACATCTGCTGCCATGAGCTTCAGAGGAGGGGTGGGGGGCACAAACTCTGTTATAGAATAAAACATCTGATGTGGCTCCAGCATGCATGGGTAAGCAGCCGAAGTCTTGGCAGATTTTTTTTGTGAAACAGAGAATTAATATTCCCAAGGAAAGCTGTAAAAACTCAAATAGCACCTGTATATACATTATTAAACAGGAATGTTCTTAATATGAGCACACGAGAATGTGTTAATACGCACGCACGGAGAGAAGCTGAGAGCTGCTGACTTATGATGCAGCACATCGCAATCACACGTCTCTCTTTATTTGTAATTTAAAACCTTCGTCTCTCTTTATAAACCCTGGCTGTGACCGTATTTTATACAGCCTTAACGTAAAAAAAACAAAAACACAACCACAACTTGGATGAACGATGAATTGAAACATCCAAGATCTTAAAAAAAGGTTCAGTTCCACTCTGCATGATCTCAGGTCAGCTTCATAATCCATTATTACACACGAGAGTGGGGTTCAAATCCCTGGGTTTATGGGAGAAAATGGTGAGTCAGAATATGGAAAGAGTAACAAATTAACAGGATGTTACATACTTTCATAACACGTCTACTATTTATTACAACACAGGACATTTTCAATGAGAAAAAGGTGGAATTTCACAATTACCAGCATTCACATGTGTGCATTTAGAACAACATGGAAGCCATAAAGAATCTTTATGGGCCTGTGTGGGAGCATGACAGAGACCCTGTGGGTCCTGCTGCTCATGTTCCAGTGCTGGCATGTTGGAATGAGGTCATTCTGAGGAAAGTTGGACTATGTGACCCTGAGAAAAATGGGAAGGGGGGCGGTGGGGTTGGTCACTCATCCTGACCCTTCAGGTCAGTTTGTCTATTTGTTAGTGGTCAGCAGTGTGTGTCTACACAGATCTGTTTGTAAATGTTTATGAATGAAAGTTCCAGCATGTTTTTGATTTAGACAAGGAGGTCTTAAATGTGTTACCATCTGGGATCATTTCTTTCATGTCCAGTACTGGCTAGCGGAAGGGAAAATCTGTCTCATAACTGTCGGATATAAAGTACACAATCACAATTCTCTGAAGAGCGCAACACATTCTGATCATACAATTTGATGCAGTTTGGCGAGGATCATTCCATCGTTGCCTTGGTAACTATAGTACAAACCTTAGGGAAGCACGGCACAGAGCTCGGTGAAAAACAGAAGCCTGATGCCTCAACCTCATAATTTAACAAGAACAACGATGTCTCAGCTTAAGTCCGACCCGATATGTGTTAAATGTGAACACTATGACTGTGATCCAGATACTATCATAACATATTTGATAGCTCTTCATCGTAAGAAACACAGAGGGCCCTAAGAAACACGAGCCCTCACACTTCCTAATCCGCTTCCCACAACAACTCAAACTCAAATAAACGAAGGCATCTTTTGTTGTTTCATTCCATCAGCATGTGGGCTTCAAATACACTGCAAGTTGGACACGAGCGATAGACTCGACAGACGGTCTGTGGTCAGACCCGCCGGGTGGCCCGCCGTGGAAGCACTTTCAATACTGAATCAGCAAACAACCATCACCCGGTGATCAGCCTGCGTGTGGTTGAGCGGAGCAGCACTGCGCTCCGTCCTTCCCAACATACCACTTTCAAGCTTCATCACCCAGCAGAGCCCATAAAACCACACAGTCAGGACCCGGCCAGCCAACCAGCCGGCCTAAGATTTACTAGAAAGATCCTGGGCTACTCAGGCGACTGCAGCCGCTCTATAATCCATCCTTTGATATAATAGTTGCATATATTTGCTGTTCAAATGTTCTCATGAAAACACAAACAAATGCCTGACCCCCAGCGGTCACCCAAACCACTTGAAAGCTGAGACAATGGAGCAATTGTGTTGTTGCCGTTTTTGCGCAAGATGCACACGTTTTCCCAAAATGTTAAAAAAAACACTACAGTAAAAATAACAGAGAACGGTGTACTGGTTTGGAGCCAACAACATCCCAGTCACAGCCAGGTCTGAAACTCGAAGAGCGAGCCGTACTGTGATTCACATCAGAACAAAGAAAAATACACATCTTTCATTTCAGCTTTCTGTCTTTTTTCAAAGAGGAAGCACCAAAGTTGACGTTGGCCGACTCTCCTGCCAAAAGACTTTCATTCAATTCGAGACTTAAAGCTGGGGCATAACTCCTCTACCCGTCTCTGCCTGTCTTTTGTTGGGCCTGTTGAAATGAAATGCAGTCAGACGTTTAAATGGTTAGTGTGTGTGTTATTGCTGTGACACAGCCAAAACCTGCTGTGTAAGGGGATCTTACCAAACATCCATTAGAGCGGAGGAGACAGCTGAGGAGATGAAAGTCTGCCGCAGGGGTGTCGTGATTGGCTCGTGTACCCTTTGGGGGGACACGTAGCAAGGATTTGGTTTGAAGAAATACGGTGAGGCGGTTAGGCCGATTTCGGTCAAAACAACTCTGGTTGTATGGGTAACCACTAACTGACAGTAGCTCGACAGCGAGTCCACAATTGGCACGTTTCAGAAGTCTGACTCCCTTCTGTTGATGTGTCACGTTGATTGCAGCCCTTTCTTTTCACGCGGAACGGTTAGGTGTCTAAAAGTGCACGCTGGCCACACCATGGTGAAAGTTAAGGCAGCTGGCAGCCAGTTTGATCTGGAATTTTGAATTTTGAACAGTAAACAAATACAATAGATTCCAGAACAGGGAATGGATTGTAAATTTAACGTGGTGTGACAAAACTACACAAAAAAAAGCGGAAGTGGATTTGTGTGAAAGTGAAAAATAAAATAAAGCATTCTGAGAAAAAAAAGACATAATCCTGTCTTTAATCTCAAAATTCTTAGAGTTTAGAGACTTTTTTTGCAGAATTTTGACTTTTTTTACTTGGATCAAAGACTTCAGTGCTTTTTTTACTATTGGTTTTCCCCCAAAAATTCACAAATATTACTTTCTGAATCACCTGAAATTTTTGCAACATCTTGGGTTTCCAACAATCGTGGATCAAACCAAACTTTAATAGTTCAAACTAACATTCTCAAACAAAGACAGCGGCTTTAGTATGGTCTGGTACGACTCTGACCCGGTCCATTAGTGAGCAGCAGAGCCGTCTTCTAAAGCCCTAACATCTGCATTTTTGCCGTTATCAGCAGTATTAAGTCATGGTTAAACAACGGCTGGAACGACCTGCGGTTGACCTGAGCTCGTCCACCCACTAACACGCTCAGCAGAGAGGAGCCTTAATGCGGTGTTTTACGCCGACCCCTGCCAGAACACAGAGATTTGTGCTTCGTCTGCTCTGCTTTCCTGCCTGGCTGCCATTGGTCAAGCCAGGATTGACCCACCACTCCTGTGACCAGTCACAGACCAACTGTGCAAACCAGCAGGTCCAGAAAAAGACAGACGACAACTAAACCAGGCTGTACTCTGTTGGGTGTTATCCGTCTTTGTCTGTCTTTTTGTTGCTGCTGCTAATTCCCACCCTTCTTCTTTGTAATCTCTTAAAATACTCTCCCACTCCTCTCTCCCACCCCTGATTGAAAACACGCGCCAGTAATCTTTCATTGGGACAGCGGAGCTCAAACTGCTGGCACGGACACCCTGGAGGGGCTCTAATAAGCAGGCATTCTGAAAACATTCTTTTCTCCTAATAAATCCCTGATAATTAAAACCACTTGCTGCTTTTGTTCCCAAAAATAAGTGAGGCAGGTCATACAAATTCACAGCCCAAAATAAAACTGTTGACAAATGCCTCCCTACAGTTAGAAAAGAAGTAAATCAAGCCCTGAAACATGGTGGTTTACAAGGCAAACACCCACTTAACCCGCTGTCTATTTTGGGTATTGTTTTATTTTTAAGAATATGTAGAATTTGTCACGTTAATGAGAGTAATAATTCAAATAAATAAATACATAAACTAGTGTAACGTTAATGACAAGAACTAGAGCAACAACAATAATAACTATTTGGAAATTATAGGAATTATCCACACACATGGTTGTATTTGGAGGGGCCAATCTCAGGGGCCACTCTCCTTGGCATACTGCTGACACAGCAACTCTGTCCACTGACTCTTTAGGCTCCATAGGTTGAATAAACCTCAGTACAGGAGGTACAGTGAAGGAAGCAGGTCAGCAACTTTTCCATTTTGGACAGAATAAAAGCCATCTCGTGATACTGAAGGGTGTGAGAGGCGGGACAGGAGGCCTGACGCTCACCAGTCTGTCTTCTGTTCATACTGTATGTGCAGGAACTGGATGATGACAATATCATTATGGGACTTCTGTGACCAGAAGGGTTCTGGTTTACATCTAGGGAAAATCTGGTTCTTCCTTATGGAAAACATCAGTAGGTGCCATGTGTTTGAGCAAAGTCAAGCATTAAGATTGATCTGATCCAGTTCAGCTGCATGCTAGCCACACGTTAGCACAAAGGGAATCCGGAAGGAGAAAACCCCACTGACTGCAACAATTCGTTCCTCTCAAGCAAATGTCTTGAAACGTAAAACAATATATCACTGGAGAACTTTTTAGAACTGAAAGCAAACTTAAACACAAAGACTCCTACTGTAAATGTCCCAGTGGTGCTGATGGAGGTGTTAGGTACACACAATGTGCATGGACGACTACTGCGCTCACACTGCTTGGCTGACACATTTGCTCTAAAACACCTTTCAAAACCAATAGGTCTGCTGTGACCAGTTCGACCCCCAGTGTGGTAACTTGATAGGGACAGTGTGCAGCTTTCAAGGAGACGGTCTCATAAATCACAGTCAAGTAACGGCTTTCAAGAGGAAGAATACAGCTACAATTTGCTGCGATGTAAACCGTGGGGTGGGGAAGTACAGTACGCTTGGCCTGCATTGTATATCGTTGGCGTTTGAATAGAGTTGAATTGAGTGCAAAAGTACAAATCAGAGTGAACGAACAGACATATTAATTATGTCATAAATATGTCATATGTCAAGACAGGTTACGTATATCTTGCGCACACTAAAACGTGTGCGTACAGTCTGTGTTTAATGGCACCCAGCCACGGTGCCTTCCACAGAGTGTGAGCCGTGCCAAAAATATTACAAATTATATTAGGAAACGGTGATATAATTTGTTCTATTTCTTACGTTGCTTTATTACGCAAAGCACAGAATGTACTTCGTGGCACTTGGTCAATATTTTGGGCGCAAATTACACTTTTAGTAACACGTAACATTCTCGTAAAATGCTCGTTGTTGCTTTTGCGTCTTGTCATTTGCATGAATTAACCGCCTACAGAACTTAATGTCAAACATGCTGAGGCAGTGAATTTTGCAGGGGCACGTAGGCGTGGGCTGACGTCTGGTATGACCGTATCTCCACGAAGGCTTTAACTGGTTTTATCAAACATACTCCGTACGCTCGAGTGTAATCTGTTTTCCTAGACTGAGATTTAAATGACCGGTCAAACTATTTGGTACTTAAAAGCTCAAGTACCACTCAAAACTAGCAACATTTCTGATGACGCATGTCAAATTAAAAAAAAAGGCTCGGGCCGTGTTCTACTTTAACGATGGTATCCAAGAAGAATAAGAGCAAAAACAAGAGCGGGGGGGAAAAGAAAAAAAATAGCACAAGTTGGAGGATCCAGCACGTCTCACTTGGACGGCTGAAGAAACGAGCGAGCAGAATGGATTTGTACCTGGGATGGAGATATTTTGTGTAGTTTTACCAGAGCTGGGAGGACTAAAACAACAAGGGGATACTGATAGGGTTGCAAAGTCATTCCACAGGCCAAGGAACACCCAGGATGCTGCGGTTTCCCCGTCCACGGTTCACCTTGTGTTTTCGCAGAGACATAAAAATGAGAGCCAATCTAAATAATTGCATAGGTTGGTTTCTGGGAAATAAGGTGTGGCTTACGTTAAAAGATTGTGTAGGTGGCTTACAGCGCCGGAAAATATATAAAGAGAAGTACTCGGTAAGCATTAAGTTGGTGGGACGTGCCTCGCTCCATGTGGCAAGAAAGCGATACTCACCAAACCTCTTGTAGCCAAAGGACTGCACCTCCTCCTCATCAGCGAAGTCGTCTGGAGGGAGAATACAGAAATAAACGGAAAGGTTGAGGTTTCAAGATGTGATGACATGTGCCCACGCGGAGAAAATCATCAGATAAACAAACGGTGACTATCATTAATGGAATCAATGCTTTTAACCCGTAATAAATCATTACCTGTTTGATCCCTGAATTACAACCACATGAAGAATCTTGTTGTGCTGCGTTCACTGACACACACACTAACAAACAAGTACCCTCTGTGTCTCACTCAGCTATTTTCCAGTAAAGTCAGGCCCGGACTCTGACAGGCCTGGAGTGCCGGCTCCTTTCAAGTGGCTCTTGCGCCTCTGGGAAAAGTACTTTGGTGACTTCAAGGTGGTTTTATGTCATCGACCTTGGCTAGTGAATAAAAAGAAATATTACAAGTCCCTGAGCTCTCCAGACCGACATATAAGCCCTCGTCTCTGTCGCTGGCCAGGTTGAATCTATACTCCTCTATAAGGTCGGAGTCCGCGAAGAAGAGAGGGGTGTGGGAAGAGCTCGGAGAGCAGAGAGCGAAGAGGTAACAAGCGCAATTCAGACAGTTGCAAAATACAGCAACGGAATTGGCCATCGAAGATGTTCTTTCCTGTTTTTGTTTCTAAGCAACATGATTGGCCTATTAGAAAAATAACCGAGCGCGGCCTTGCCGAGCCATTCTGGGAATTTAATCTCATAACCTTCAATTCAGGGGGCTGAAAACTGAGTGCATCTGAAAAATAACGAGGCATTCTGAAGGTCAAATATCCTTGATGCGATTATCCCCAACTCTGTCTGTGTGTGTGTGTGTGTGTTTCCATTCCTTCTCTCCTGCATATTTTCCAGTAAAGATGTCATTTTGGACCGCAGGCACATCTTAACCGACTGGCTGGCCTGGCTGAAAACTCAGGCTGCGTGTCAGCGTTCACACTCATCTCTATCTGAATCGATGAAACAAATTTTTTTCACACACATTGTGTTTTCTTAGAGAACGCTGTACTCTTAGTGTGTTCTTAATCTGACCAGCAGGTGGCAGGAGTTTGAGTAGAGCGCACAGTTTCTACATACATTTAGCATCATGCTTGGGAATGATGCTGCAGTGACAAACATCAGGCCAGCACATGGAATTACAATTATATTTAAAAAATCAACAGCTGTCCAACACACCACCTCAGACTCTCTGTGATTCACTCAGGGCCTTAAAAATGCAACAAGTCTTTGGATTTAAAATTCCAAATAAATGCAAGGCTTGCATGTTTGCTTGGTGGTGGGGAAGTTGGGAGCTGAGGTGAGAAGGGGGAGG
>OMNV01016183.1:84235-108962 GCA_900303265.1 Brotula barbata | reverse complement strand
GACATCGTTACCCCAACACCATCAGGAGGAGGAAGAGGAGGAGCTGGAGGAGGTGCAGGACACGTGGCAGAAGCTGGGGCAGAATCGCAGACATCAGTGCTGGGTGGAACCGGAGATGAAGCCTGGGCTGGGACATATTCAACTACCGTGACCGGCACCACCTGGATATCCAACACGCCCGAGGGGCTCCGTCCCACCCGGATCAGACCCTTGTCCTGCAGCTCCTGGACTTTCTGCTCCAGCTCTGTGGAGCTTGGTGGGCTAGACATGCCGAGACGCTCTCTGTCCCTCTCTCTCTCCAGGTCGAGCTCCCTCTCCCTCTCTCTCTGCTGCAGGCTGCTGACCTGGGAACAGGACTCCCGCAGACTCTCCTGTGGTACAAAGGAAGTCAAACACATGAGGTCATATCACCCGTATTGATCTGCCAGGAAGTTCTTACAGTGTGATAAGCCAATCAAAGTCGGCGTAGTCCACTTCTGCTCAGAAACTGCTGAGTCTCTGGTAGCTGCTCAGACACTGGTTGCCATGGTGACTGGGGCCCCCAGCCATGGGAATAGGGAAGAACACAGACAATCCCCTCTGTATGCTGGGGATTGTCTGTGTTATAAACTAAAACCTCATCTCACGAATACCCTCACTGCTCAAAATGTATAAGTGCAATTGACAAACTCTTTTGAGCGTCATGAGGCTTCAACAAAGACAATCGGGTATTATACGCGTACAGACTGGTTACGGTTTACGAGCTAAGGTGATGTAAAAAACTGTCTTCATCTCTGTTTTGGACAAGACCCTCAGAGCTCAGTTTTGTATGGCAGTCTGTGGCAGTGTTAGTCAGCACTTAAGGTGGATTTGTTCAAAAACTGTAACTCATGTCTCAATGAGAGTATCACTAGGAGGAGAGGAAACTAATTTCCCTATGGTTCTTTACATAAATTGTCCGTGAAGTTGGAAAATTGGGGGATTTGAAAGACGTTGAAAGAGTTTTTTTGGAACAATTTTCAGGGCACTTAGGTTGTGTGTGATACCACACACTGTAACTTTGTGCATTTAACACCCATTATAAAATCTGAAAGGATCTTAAAAAGGCATAAAACTAAAACAACGATTGCATAAAACTCGTAGTGGACATCAAATAGCAATTTAAACCGAGAAAGTTTCAACCGTGTTAGTGTACAGCATAAAAGTATTCATGAAGAAGAAAGAAACTGTTGGGTAAAAACATTGTTTCTCCAGTTTTGAGTTTTTCAGACTTTTGGAGGGAAGAAAGATTGAAGGAAAAGGAACACAAAAAAAGAGAAATGAAGGAGGGAAGAGATAATGAACATATGGTGTTCTCACACATACATTTTCTCAAATGTATGTGTTGTTGTACATTACATTTGCACTGAAGTGAAAGAAGAAAGAAGAAGGAAATGTGTTTCGTTATTACTTATCCTTGCCAAAAACAAGCGCAGAGAACATGCAATATTTTCATGTATATCACAAATTTACTGTCAGGTTTTCGTTTATAATATAAAGATAAATCACTGAAACACAGCGAACTGCTTTTTGTGGCCTAAATCACCATTATATTGCTAATTCCTCTTATTAAAGGACGTCCAGGTGGATGAGAAACACTCACCTTGAGCAGCTCGGCCTCCTTGGTGGTCTGCATGAGTTCAGTCTCCAATTCAGTGATTCTCTCTGCAGCCTGAATGTCTTGAGTATCAATCTCTTGAAGCCTGGCGCTCAGCTACGGCACGGTCACAAAATCCAAACTTAACATCACACCAAACCATCAAACAATCGTGTCCTCTTTTTTATTTCACTTTGTTTTGTGGCTCACCTGTAAATTGTGCTTCTGCAGCTCGTCCACGTGTTCTAGCATACCTCCTCTGTTCTCAGCATCCTCCAACAGGGCTCCGACATCCAACACGTTGTCCAGGTATGCCTGAATCTGGACCTGCAGCTTCTCACTCTCTGTCAGCTTCAGTCTCTAATATTAAGTTGTTATAAGGTATAAGTATGGAACAGTACAACATCACACCGTTAATCTGTATACAATGTTATTATTATCAGTTGAGTTGTGAATAAAAACCCAAGTTTACCTCCAGATACAGGTCTAATCCATGGTGAGTAAACTCGTACTGCAAATGGACGCGGAAGTTCATGTTCTCCACTGAATGGACCACAATGTTTATAAACTGCATGCAAGCAACCTGGAGACGGACAGAGACACTTTTAAACCAAGATCCCAAATATATTCACAAATTATTTGAATTACAGTGAAACTTCTAAAGCTATAAAATAAATCAGGACACCTTCAGGGGAAATCTGTATAAAGGGATATCTAGGAAAGAGACTATTAAAGAAAATTTAATGCCATGCCTTGTCTTCTGTAATTTAATTTAGGATTTTTGTTTTACAATACCTTTAGATATTATGAGATTCTTTGACGCGTTGTCTAATGTACACACCATTATTAATGGATTATGGTGTGAAAAATCCTGTTGCCTGTATTTAAGGGGTTAATTATCTCTGTATTTGGTAAACTGTCAGCAGAGGATGGATGATAAATCCGTGGACCTACCATGAAGTCAATGTTGGTGTCATCAAAGACGAAATACTCCATCAGCTTCTCAAAGCGGTTCTTCTCTCTGCTTACCTAGGGCAACAACGTGAGCGTGCAGTTTAATTTTTGCCCAGATGAGGGCGCAAGCATCTTGGCCACCTGGTTAATAATGTAAATGAGTCTTTGTCTGGAAGTTGAAATTTGTTTGAAATTCATTCAGCCTAAAAACCCATAAGAGATACATGGATACATCTTGACTTGACTTGTCAAAGTTTAATAAACTTTGACACACACACCAACATGAACAGACCCACGAGACAGCACACATGACAGTTGTGCATGTGTTGCCATTGACAGTATGACAGTTTTGCACGTTGGACAGTGTCAGGGACAGACTGAGTGAAGTGAGGAAGTGTGGAACAATGTGACTAAATGAGAAACAGTCAAACCAGGACATTTGCAACACGGTGGGAGTACAGCTTTTTCACCTCTTTTAAATTGTCAAAAGCCGAGAGAATGATGTCATGTCCTCCCCTGACCAGACAAATGGCAGCCAGAAGCTCCAACACCAGGGCCTTCGTTCTGTTACACAGGAGGGAGGAGGCATAAATAACACAAATAACACACAACTGTTGACACACACATACACAAGTGGAGACACTCACCTGGGATTCCTGCTGTTCAGACTGAGGGTGATCTCATTGACACAGCGGGGGTGAACCATCACTAGGTTAAAGCCAGACTGCAGAGGAGAAAATAAGGGAGTTTCTGTTTAAAATGTACAGAGGGCACTTAAGCCCTTCAGAGAGGACGTATTCTGCCAAGAAATTAGATTTTTATCAGCATTTTATCAGACATTGATCCTCAAAATTAGACTTTTCTTCCAAAAAGCAAACTGGCTTTTTCAGAACAGCTGAGGCGACTGGAATTGCAGCGCAATGATCGACTCGCTTGCAAAAATATTACATTTGTTTGAAAAAGGCTTTAGTCTTTATAAGAGAACATGACATTAGTGACTTGTTAAGATGGACTCTTGAGATAAGACTCTACCTGGTAATTCATAATGGCACGCAAGCACATTATGCATACGTGGACGTCATCTCTCTGGATGGCTGAATGGGGCTTTCTGTTCATCCTATTCACCAGGGTTGTGCTTATCCTGCAAAGTGCAAGAGAAAAAGCATATAGACACACAAAGTAGTTATTTTGTAGATTTACACCTGGAAAGAATTATTTCAAATAAAATCTTTTCGATTCAGCAGCCAGTTATAGCAAGCCCTCAGGCACTATTTGTTATTCAATTTCTCTGTCTGGAGGCTGAAGTGTGGCATCAGGTGAACAGGAAAAATCTCAATAAATGAGATGAGAATATGAGTGAAGGAGGCTGGGGGATTGTAATTTATTGAAACGACTCTTTCATGAGGAACTGCTGCTTTAGAATACAGCTGCAAAGAATTTAATGAGATGTGAAGTGTCACAAAGTAGCTCAAGGTTCAGACAAGTGGACGCTGCAGTCCACTTCTGTATCTGTGCAGGCTAGACAGACACTTCTACGAATAAAGAGAACAAAAAGCATCAACGGCGACAATGACAGAGGCCCCTGGCAGACAGGCAGCCATCCAGATGTTTGAGACAATCAATTCTGAGTGGTCAGGTGTCCAAACGGTCTCAACTGACTCCAACCGTCCCAATCAAGCAGTTGGAGGAGTTGGAGAAAAGTATGAAGATCATTGAATGTTCCTGCAGCTATCAATGGATTGAGGGGATCAGGGAAGGTGAAAGTCGTAACTTCAGGGACACAGTATATTATAGAACAAAAAGGCCACGCGGCTAAATCTGAAGCAACCAGGGCCCCCATTTCAAAGTCTAGGTGGTTGCAGGCAAGATGAGCAGATGAGTTTGGACATCTGTGTGATCCCACTTTAAGAATGTGTGCTGTCAACAATTCATCATGGGTGTGTTCTGTGCAAAAATCCTCATCAGCGTAGGATCAATATAAGATTAGTTGGAGCGAATACCTTACTGTACTGTAAATCTTGTTGCTCAGCTGTGTAAGCTGTGATCTCGGTCGGCGAGCCTAGGTAGAAGGTAGTTTGTCATCAAGAATAGCCAGCTTGCAATTCCGACCCTTGAGAGTTATATCGATCTAAATCCTTTTGAGAGTTTTTCTCTTTTGTGTGGTACGATTGATTTGTTTTTTATGTTTTTGACAAGGACAGCTTCATATTTGGCACTCTTTCACATTAGCTGCGATGGAGATGGAGCTCTATGTTTTCCACGTGCGGATGACAGACTGCTGTCTCTATCTCTCTGGCCCACGATCCAGAGATCCCCAATTCCATACGTGCAACATTTCTAGGTTTACTTTCTTTTTCAATTGTGAATTATGATTTTGAATTCATTACTAATGCCACTAAGCTGCTGTACTCCCAGAATCCTTTGTGTCAAGAGCGTCTTACCTTACAGTCAACGCACGGGCAGCTCTGCTCATGCCGTGTGCCTGAGAGCTGCTGCTATTCTTGGTTAAGTCTTCCATTGACTGCTCTGTTGGCTTTCCTCTGTCTGACAGCGTGCCGCCATTTTCAGCTCCTTCCATATCATACCTGCAAGAGGGTTCACGCAGACATACATTAAACATTGCTAGGAATTCAGTAATTGTCTTTGATATGTGCCATCTGTTTCAGAGAGATTAGTACTCACAAGGCATCACTCTGTGCATGCGAGAGGTATTCCACCAAAACATCCAAACCCTTATTCGAATCATTGAGAAACTCTTGGGCCCAACTGCAAAAAGACACGGAGGGTTTGGCAGAGAAATGGATCGAGTGCAGACAGAGAAACTCTAAAAGAAGACCAGCGGGCCCCATCCTGGCTCGTCACACTCACCCAATGTGATTGGTGCGAAGGGATATCTCCAAATCTTTGAGGACCTGGGTAGCATCTCTGATCCGCTTCTTCTGCTGCACAAAAGAAAGAGATGGTATTGATAGACTTTTCTTGCCACACAAACTAAAAATTAAACACGTGTCCATTATGAGGGGGATTTCAGGCTTTACACTGACCCTGCGAGGGACCCCGCCTTGATCCTGGTAGAAGCTCTTGATCTTGGTCAGATACGTGGATGGGGGGCTTTTCACCTGAAAGCGCTCCTGGGACAGAGGGATTCACAGAGATATGAGTCAAAATTGTCTTTGACAGAATTATGGCTGCAACCAATGATGTTTAGTTCCAATATTCTCTTAATCCAAATAATGGCAAACACCCATCACAAGAGCCCTGTTTGCTCTGGCCAACATTCAGAAAACATCGGAATAATTAATTTAACAATGACTTGAAATATATAAAAACAGAGATGGCAGTGAGTATCAAAAAAATTACATTTTGGAGCGAAAACTGTATTGTTTTTCTGTTAAGACTACCAGCTGCCCAGATGATGGCAGCTACAGATTTACCATCTAGCACCACTGTTAGTACTACAGTAAACACAACACAGACATAAACCAGTTGAGGTTTCCATAGCAACACCTTGATAATTTGTCGAGCTCTGCACTGCTCCCACCTCTATACCACAAATGCACAATAGCTTCATGGTCACCCAAAAAACTCACTGCTACAAGAAACTTACTCAGGTCCTCAACATATTGATATTTTGAGAGTATAGCAGCAGAAACTAAATCTTACCTGATCGCAGACCAGCTCCCACTTCTTATCATTGTCATATTGACTGAGTAACTTCAGTTTATCTGGGGGCAAGTTCATGTAGCTCTGAAAGAGGCCAGATGATGCATTCATTACATTAATATTGCAGATTACGTAATAATGTACATTCTATAATAATTGTCAACAATAATTTACAGTTAGTTATGTGGTTATGTGATCGTCACAGCTTATACAATGATGTTTGGAGGTAACCAAACCACACACTCGATTTCAAGGTAAAGATGGAGGATGTCACTGCCTGCCTAAAACCACAGATGACACAGTGTTTACATGTTGATAATGAGGTAGTCAGTGGTTACAATAGACAACCGGCGTCATGCAGCACAGGTTTTTATTTTATTTATTTGCACCATGGGAACAGAAGCAAAAATATGAAAAAGTGCAGGAGATTAGAAGTCTGATATATCGCAGGTCACGGCATCTCTCCCAATGTATTATAAGGATAAAATTCACAGTCACAGTTCAACTTTTTTTTCCTTTTAATTTGATACAAGGTGTTAGCAGTTGTGTTCCTAATGTTCGAAAAAGTGTGATGACAAAATCAGAAAACACCAGATTGCAGTCCTTACTAGAAACACTTGAACACTTGTAGAGGAAAACGAGCAGAAAAATGATGAAATACACATGCAGTACTCCCACACCAATACACATTCAGACATTGATCTTACATCTATATAATTTGTATAATCCTCTTCCTCTGCGGCACTTTCTGAGTCATTTTTCACATATCAGACCGCCTACCTTACGATTTTTTTTTGTGTAGTTTGTATCAGTCACTTCAAGGATTAACATATTAACATATAAAGTTGTCACTCTCTGCCTGCGACATGTATAATTGCCACCACCAAGGACATTATGTTTTTGGGCATGTTTGTCTGACTTTTTGTAGGTTAGTTTAAACTAAATGATAGATTTCAATGAAACTTTCAATGCGTCAGGTTGGATGCGATCCAGGGAAAAAACCCACCAAATTCTGGTAAGAGCCAAATTTACCTTTATTTCCCTGGATTCCTTGGGTCTACCCTCACCCATCCATATCGTCCATTTCATCTTATTACCTGTTCTGGACTGTGGTGATGTAATCTATGGGCATACATCAACTACGCCCTTGACATCTCTTGATGCTGTTTATCACTCAGCCACTATCAGATTTATCACTTGTACATATCATTGTGCGCTGTACCAACATGTAGGCTTGCTTCCCTTATTGACAGACATGAACAGCTCGGGTTTTTGTATTTACAAAGGTATTGAACGTGAACTTCCCTACCTCTCTTCATTTATAACTCTGAAGTCTGACATGTATTTGAACCCCTCATAAGACTGGTTGTACTTGGCAGTTTCCCAGCTCTCTGGAAAAAAATGAGTAAGTGTTTGAAAGCGTTTTCTATTTAACTTCTATTTTCTGTAAACGCTAAAGGCTTGAAAAAGACAACTGTTCTCATCGTGTGTTCTGTGTATAAATAAAGATGAATGAATGATTTTGTGCATAACTAAATTTTCCACCACTTTAATTTCCCCCCAAAACACTTGTATCTCCCCCTACAATTTAACATGTAAATCGTGAAAAACATCTATTGTTGTTTTCCGATACTCACTTGTATTTTGCATAGTCGACTGATTTCATTTCATTTAGCAGTGGCTGTTGAAAAAAAAGATACCATGGGTGTGTGTTCACAGTGTAAATATATCTACGCAGCAACCTGTGGTTTCCTTGTCACACCTTAAAAACAGCACAAGACACTGAGTGAAACTGGTCTTTCGTTTTGCAGAGGAGCAAAAGAGCCACAAGTTCATCTTTGGTGGGGCAAGGGAGGGTTCTCAAGTTGGTCTTTGTGTGGTTAAAAAGGAACACAGGAAAAATACTTCATTTGTAGAGGCCGCTATATATGTCTGCTATATGATAGTTTGTCCTTATAAACGTAAGCTGACAGTTGTTAGATGAAAGCGGAAATGAAGTCATAGATGTATTTACGCGCCCGAAAGAAAAACTTCCGCCACCCATATTCTCACATCTGCTCACATTTTTGAATGTGACCTCATTTTATACGTTCTTATATTTTATATAAGGACAAAGCATTTTGCCACCCTGTATAAAAGTGTTACTGTATTTCTTTTGGGTGAAATGTTTGTCTATTGAAATATTTCTGATTTTGTCAGCTGTGACTGCCTTGTGCGTTCAGAAATGTTCACCTTTTGTCAATTTCAGTCAAGTTCTAAAACTGTCAGTGAGTCACATTTTGGAACATTACTATATCCAGCACATGCTGTTGATTCACCACTAGATTAAATAATTTTTTTTAAAAAGCCTACTGGGTCTTGTGACTAATTTCTTGGACGATTCCTAATTTCTAAAGGAGGAGTGGTGGTTAAACAATATTCTTTTTTCATTACTGTACACTGAATGTCTTGATGCAGTGTGTGCTTCACTGTTGTGCTTTTGACAAATGCAAACACATCTACTGATTTCTCTGGCTGATTGAAGTGGATTTTATGCTCCTTTATGAAGACCTACTAAGTAAGTTCAGAGTTTTGCAATATTTAACAGTGAGGTGGCTGTAGAGTGGTTGCACACAAAACCTTGTGTATTGATGAATAACAAAGGTGTTTCGGTTATTTATTATTCAGCATAATCTCCTTCCAACAGAGTACGGGCCTCTTAAATTCTGAAGCATCCAGCTAGATAAAGTCTAAATTCTAAATTCTAGTGAAAAGCCCTAAGTTTCCAAAGATACTAAATATTGTGTATCAGGACAGCAGCACATCCTGAATATTTTTTTTTTCCAGCAGTCTTTTTTCTAATGTCTTTTTTTGTACGTAGGCTACTTAATTATTCACGGATTGCTACTGTCAGAACATGTTAAATTTGTTAAAAGTGCTTTAAGAAACGGTGAATTATTTGCCTTAAAGGGTACACATATCCAACTAATCAACCAGTGTGAAAGGGTTACCCCGATTTCATATAAATCTTATTCGTGTCCTCATCAGCTTACATGACATCATCATTTGATGTCTAACGATGCAAACTAAAGCCGTTTTTATGTTTGTGAATAGGTGAAGGTCAAAGGGGCCAGATGGGTGATTATAGTTCAAAGACACAATCATGGTTTCCAGCCCACAAATACATAACTGATACAAGTAGACTTGTTTTTTCCTTTTTGTAGGCCGCGCAGACATTTGGGTAGCTCTGGGGGTTGTAAGTTATTCGTCACTATGCTCAAATTAATTCAGGTGATGTCTAATAACAGGCCTTTCCGTGTGGAGTTTCCATGTGCTTATTGTGTCCAAAGACAGGCAGCTTGATATGGCTGCAAAGAATAGCCAACATTATCAACAGCGCCGACAATAAAAAATTGATGACAGCTATTTTCATTGTCAAATTGTGATTTGAACTCACTGGATTGAAAAAGAAAAAAAATCTTAAACTGACAGGATGCATGACGTGTTGTAACTAAGGAGCACTGTAGCCAGAGTGTCTGACACAGGTGTAAAGGAAGAAAACAAACAGCGGAGCTCTATGTCGTCAGCTGACCGACCATCTGTTATTTGACACAAAGTCAGCATTAACAGCATTGACTACCGAGGTGTCCTAATTAGATAGATCCATCGATCATTTGCTAAAGCTAACGTTTGCTAGCATGCTAATGTTAAATTAAATGTTAAATGTTAAATTCGATGTACCAAAAATGGCAAGATGACCGTCAATACAATACATTAACGGCAGAAATTTATTACATTGTATTATCTAAAAAGAGGGGAAAACTATTTGGCGAGTAAAAAAGAAAGAGGGGAGACCTAACTTAGTTTTAACTCAATGTTTTTTGTCACAATAAAACATATTTTTACTTGTAGGTCAGTAAAGGTCATTTTAACATTAGTATTTTCAGATAGATAATTTAACGTGTTGAGTGTGTTCAGTGCTTTTTTTTTTTTTAGTGCCTTTAGTTTTGACTGCATGTAATTGCTCCGTCATACAGGAAATGCGCACAGTGTCTGAAGGGTAGGAGAGTGGGTAGCTAGCCATTTTGTCTCTGGGGTCCCCCTTGCAACTTACCACTCTGCTTCTGGGGAGAAAATGGAAATGCCACAACCTCAAGCAGGTTATGTCAACTATCATTGTTTGTCCATTTTTCCAACGTGCAGCCAAATACACAAGTACTTCCACTAACAAATTTTAAGATCTTAAGCTTTATTTAAACTCCCTGACGTGCTTATTGGTTTCATATGTTCCGTTTTATTGTGAGACTGTTGAAATAAGGGTGAAACGGTTGGCTTCCGGTCTTATGGTCTCTGTCATGTAAATAAGTTGCTCAACTTCCCCTTTGACGCAATGCTGCCCAGGGACTAATCACCCTTTTACCAGCCCCCTCAGAGCGAAAGAAAGACATTGAGCAAACGTTGGTTGATGATTTGCCTGCATCATTTCCTCCCCTGACCACCTAGTTTACAACACCCAAACACTGGCCAGTGATAGTGGCAGGTCAGTCTGCCGCAGACAAAGTTTTAGTCAGGTGGTTTGGATTATATGAGGTTGGATGTGGAAGTGTCTGACATCACACGAAGTTGCTGAAACGAGCAGCGTCAAACAGGAATCACACGCTCACAACAGATATTTGAAAAATGATCTACGCACGATTCACGTGTTTCTCCCCTATGTTATGAAGCAAACCCGCATAACTTGAAACACAACATGTGAACTCACCAGCACCACGTTGAAGCGCTCCTCCAGCTCATCCTCAGGGGGCATAGGGAGCTTGGGGGGAGCCGGCTGCTTCTTCTGTAAGGTCGCTGTGGGTTCACTCGTACCTGAAGCTGCCCCGACCGAGTTCCTGGCCTCCCTACCCTCAGCAGATTCCTGCTCCATGCCTCCTGTTGCGGCATTCCCCATCACAAATCTCCACAAATAATCCAGGAGGAAAGATTTCCGCAGAGTCCTTCTGCTGAGAATGAAGTGTATTTCAAAACAAGAATGAGAAGAAGTTTTTACTCCAAAGGCAAAACATCAAAAACAGCAAAGTCTCTGGGCTTTCAGAAATGTCAAGCCATCCGCCTGCTACATCTGCTGTGGTCCTGAGGACAGGGTAGCTGATGGAACAAGGACACTTCTCCTCATGTCAGTTCTCTAATGAACCTGCCTGTCTCTGTTTTAACTATCTTAAAGAATAATTCAACAGCCCTTGTTAAGGCCTGTTAATGGGTCCGTCTGAATTGACCCAGCTATCCTACTCACTTTACCAGATGACTAGGTGCTCTTCTCTTGAGATCACCACAAACAGCCAAGTGTGAGGGGAAGGAGAGGGTAGTGTGAAACATTCTGTGACACACACAGAAACCACAGCACAAAAGCAGAACAGTGACTTCCTGTGCAAAAGAGCAGCAAAGCCCGAGGGTGGAGTACAGGGTGAAAGATGAACAGACAACAACGCACAGTAGGTGGATCATGGCTGAGGTTGAGGTGGAGCAGGAATTAAAGTAAACAATAAGAATTAGCTGTGCAGACACAAACTTCCAATTACCATGAATCTGCGTGCACAGAACTGGAGTCGTTCATTTTCTAGTAGGCAGCGAGCATAATTTGCACTCGTTGTTTTGGATGATTGCCGTTCACGTGTTGTTTGTTAGTGTGTGCAGTGAGTGAGTTAAGGTGAGAAAACCATGTGACTGGTCGATGGCGTCATCGTGTGTTTGAAGTCAAACATTACAAGTTGTGATGCGGCATTCATGTCTCCTCGAACGTTTCAATTACTTAAATGTAAAAAAAAAACAAAACAAAAAAACAACAACCCCAAAAAACATGATTTCTATATTGTACTACGGCCAAGATTACATAAATGCGTAATAATAAAAATTGTAAGAACTCTTGAAGATTATTTTAACTCGTTACCCCTATATGTTTACCGTATATTTCGCACACTTTGATGTGACATAATGTGTCGTCAGTGATTATTTTGGGTGAACTTAACTAGGAGAAATCGTTCATCAGGCGGCAGAGATGAGTTGTGCCCAGCAGATAGCGCACTTTCTCTCCATTTAACTTTGTTTTTTTATTCATTTATTTTTTTATTCGTTTTACTCTTATTTGTTTCATTGTTACCAGCAATGGGTGTAAATACAGTGATAATTTTATCACTGTAGAGAGTTAAGTTAAGTTATCTATTTAATGTGACATTTAAGCAAGTTGCTGGCGCGTATTTTGCTTTTTCCAACCCAAATAATTTGTCAACTATTATGCCTAGTTTATTATTAGACATCACATAAAAGCAATCGATAATTCTATACGACTTGTCAGGGTGGGGTATGGAGTTTACGAGAAGTCCGTGAAGGACGCACCAGTAGTTAACTTTAGCATTCCAAGATGACGGATCCGACAACGTCGCCAGAGGACCACTGGAAAGTAAGGAACCAGCTAACATGAACTGAATTTATTTACAGTTGTGAGAGGGCTTACTGCAAGAAAGCAGATAAAGCAAAACTTGTGTTTTGGGGGCTTTAGGTTAAAGTTATGTTAGCATGAACTAGGCTGGGCTTTGTTAGCCTAAAAGCTAACAAGCGCTAGCGAACATTTGCTAACGTTGGAAGCTAAGTAAACAAGATGTTGTGAAACAATAAAAGAGAAAGAATATATTCCCCAGCTATCATTTAACTGCCTATCTGACAATAAATTAATCAAAACAACAAGACATTTTAAACGACTTTTTTGTGTGTAGGTCTATGTGGAAATTGAGCTGCACAGTGCAGTTTCTTTGAAAAGTCTCCTAGAATGGTGCAGGTTTGTGCAATTGTTATCGCTATAACTCTGGAAAATTGTTCAATTATTGAGGCAAACGATTCAGGTTTATTCACAAGCCTTTGGATAAAATCAACTAGCATTTATACGTTAATTTCCCATTATCACTTGGCTGTACCACTTCAAAAAATAAAAAAAGCGATTGCATTTTTAACTCGTATGATTTTATTCGCCCCAACCATATTCACACCCAAGCACGCTTAGACCCAACCAAGAATCCGGTGTATTTTAGGGGGTTTATCTGACAATTTTATGATGGTCAGTGATGGACTGTCATTGTCATAGCTGTGGTGTGAATGGTCATGTTTGGGATGTGGTCTCCTGTATCTGGAAATGATAATAATAAAAAAAAGGTTGTCACCATCGATTACCAGGAAAATGGATTCATTTCCTGATTATTTAGTATATCAATTGATTATTCTATGGATGTGATCTTGCAATTTGGTATCTTAAAGTCGGGGAAAACTATCAAGCAGTGGTGAAGTTGTACTTTAAGCTCTAGCGAAAAGGCCAAAGTGTCCAAACATACTGAATCACATTCAGAATACTTTACTTTACTTCTTACTTTATACTGTAGTACAGAATACACTTTTTAAAGGAACATAAAAATGAAAGGGGTGAGGGTTACTGTAATGGATTTTCAAAAAATATCAATGTCTTTATAAATGTTTTTTTTTTTTTTAAATGCCTTTTCTGTGGTACACTCAATGTTTAAGGGGTCACTAATGTCAAAAGGCCTTTTAAATGTACCCTAAATCCTTTGAATACTGTAACACTGCAAGACTTGCTTTGAAGTGGACTCTGCAAACAGTTAATTCACCAGTGTTCAAGGGGTTAAGACATAATAACCCAAGGCTTAAACCACCTGCAACATCCCATTAAAATATACCTCTTACGTTTTCATTTTTTTCCTCGTGACTAACAAATGAACAAACACAAAAGAAAACATCATCACGATAGAAGTAATGCTGCTCCAGTTCCTTGATCAGATAGGGAGTCTGTGATGAAAGCTCTCTGGTGCATCCTTGAATTAGCCAAATCAGGCCAATGCTCAGTGGGGGTTTAAACTGGTCGGCAGGTAAGCTGTTGGTCTATTGTTGATGGATGTAGGGCACCACAGTTTTCCCCCTGGTTCAACTCTCACTTTCTGTTTTATGTGTTCTCCTGTTGTCTGGTGATGGCTGGGCAGACTGACGGTGCTTTCAGCGACGGTGGCTTTGACCCCAGTGAGTGTCCACTTTGTCTATTTTCAATGATTTGTCGTACAATTCAGGATTTATTGATATTTTGTGATGGCAGCTTTAAGTTTCTGTTGTCTGGCATTCCGTTGTTCTGAGGAAATAATTTTGACCCGTGTCTTGCTTCTCTCCAGGTTTCTTCGCTGAGACTGCAAGAAAGGGAACTGTAGTATCCAGGGCCAACAGTATCGGCTCAACAAGTGCCTCTTCAGTGCCAAATACAGGTATGATGTTTGAAATGAAGATATCAGTGACATTTTTAAAGAAACAGAATACAATTTTGTCTAGATCACAATGTAAATGTTTGCTTCTGCAAACTCATTAAAAAGATTAAACTTCCTAAAATTGAAATATTTTCAAATCATCAGCCTTTTTGTTGCCTTTTATATTATGTTAATAATGATGCTCGGTGCACTTCAGTCATTTAAACATTTGATCAAAAAACTATCAAATATGCAATAGAACATGGCAGTGTTTAGGTGATATTAAATAGACAGCCCTGCGGTAGAGGCACAGTGGCATAACAGTAAAAATAGCATCAATAGGGCTGCTTTTCATATCTATTATTCAAATGTTCTGACCGGGTTTTATTTGCTTTTGTTTAATAATTTCTTGCTTATGTCTGTTAAAAATGTATTGTAGCTTTTCTGACCTGATTAAAGCATCGCTCAGCTTCTCTGCTACCTGCTGAGTTGAAAAATTGTTGTTATTGCAAAAATTTGGGAAGAAAGCAAGACTTTTTTTAGTTGGGTTAATTGTTTGATGCTGATCTCTTATGTTTGAGAACATTATCAGTCCAAATCTTAGAGGCTTTTTTTTTTTCTTACGTAGATGATGAAGACAGCGACTACAGGCATGAGACGTCATTTAAGGACTCGTATAAAGACCGGCGGAGACAAGCGCACACACAGGCCGAGCAGAAACGCAGGGACGCCATTAAGGTGAGGCTGCAATGGACAGCAGTTGGATGTAGGTCTCTATGACTCACTAAAATTGACTTTGATCATTTTAGAACATGGCAGTTTTTCTAGGTTTCTATTTTCTCTGTAGTCATGAATTGCTCTATCTTTGACTCTAGAAAGGTTATGATGACCTCCAGTCCATAGTGCCAACATGCCAGCAGCAGTCTGAATACCCAGTGGGAGCGCAGAAGATCAGCAAGGCTACCATACTGCAGAAAAGTAAGACATGCTCGAGGGCAGTAGTCGATAAAGTATCTCAAAGTTATACTTGGGTAAAAGTACAAATATCTCATAAAAGATTACATGGTTTGTAAAATTGACCCATCAGAAAACATACTTGAAATTTAGTTACATACTTGAATTCATACCTGAAATTTTACTTAAGAATCAAAAGCATTTTGATACTTAATAAAAGCAGTGGCATTTATTCCTTGTTATAATCTTCTGATTAACAAAATTATTGTCTCAGCTAACACCGCACGTCTTTAAAGCTGAAGTGCGATCATTTCTTACTGGAGGAAAAGCCATTGCCAATCTTTCATTGAAGCTTTTCAAACTTTATTTTCTGGTGACGGCACATTAAATGACTTGGGCTGTCTGTTTGCACACCTGCTGTTTACAGATTGATTATAGAGTCCAATCACAAATACTGTTTATTAAACAAGGAAGTGGGGAAATAATGTACACCCCTCAAAACCTATATGGTAGATAAATGAATGAAATTTTGAATCTCAGGCTAGGAGAACAACTTCCTGGATGAACAGTGGGTCCTGGTAGCACCTCATAACAAAATGTCTGATGTACACAATAACTGTGTAACAGATCTGATAATGAGTGAATAGGGAAATACAACTGTTGAACAGTTTCCAGTAGTTTACTAAATGAGGTGTAAATAAAGAGGACTAGGCTTGAACTAATAATGGCTGTGATGGGGTCCCAGTTCCTAAAAAATGGTAAAGCGCCATCATGTATTTTAATGCTTATGCAAGCCTGGAAAGTCATGATTGAGGCATTTCTGCATTTTATTTTTGCAGCAATTGATTACATCCACTTCCTTCACAAAGAGAAGAAGAAGCAAGAGGAGGAAGTATCCCTGCTGAGGAAAGAAGTGATGGCACTGAAGATCATGAAAATGTGAGTCATTTTTTTCTTGAGCCAAAATGTCTATTCCCATACCCCAAATACTGACGTGATATGTAGCCAAAGCAGCGCTAGAGCTAAAATGCATTATAGGCATATTAATTCATCCATGTATGGAAAGCACTTATGTGTAACATTTGTAGTGATGGTCCTTATCCCTTTGGAAAACAATCTGAATTTAGCACCCATTTTCCATGGTGTTTTTTTTTTTTTTTTTTATGGAAAGTAATTTTTCTCAGTTTTCACTCTCATTTACACGTTGGGTGTCTGACCTGACATTCATGGGAAAATTATACAAGCAGTCCTGTCACATGACAATATTGTCAATTTTCTAAGAAATCTATGGATGTGCAAGTCTTGTGTCCACAATTTGAGAAAAGAAACTAAGCTGTTCAGAAGACAACATCAAGATATGCAAAGAAAGCAACTGTCATTGGTGTGGGTGGTGGCAGGTGTTGTGGCAAGATCTAACTCTCAGTAACGTGGATCGGTGTCTCACAATTCCTTCTACATTACCGCATGCGTAGATTGTTTTCCCTCCCAGTGGCTGGCAATGCTAAATTTTGCCCCACACCACTAAAACCACAACAACGCCAAAGATTAAGGATGCACACTTCAAACGTTATCACACTTATTTGTTTGGGAATGTCAATGAGTGACCATAATTCATGGAATTGTGGGAGTGGTTGTACACCATCCTGCTTTTATTACCCTCTGCTATTGTTAGATGTCACTCGTGATGGGAAAAAAACACAAAACAAAACAAAAAAAGATTGAGTTTAAACTTAATATCACTTAAACCATTCTTGGTTTTTTTCAATAGGAACTATGAGCACATCGTGAAGGCCCATCAGAACAACCCACAGCAGGGAGAGGACCAGGTGTCTGACCAGGTCAAGTTTAACATCTTTCAGAGCATCATGGACTCCCTGTTCCAGTCTTTTAGCAACTCTGTTTCAGTAAGCAGCTTCCAAGAACTCTCTGCTTGTGTGTTCAGCTGGATTGAGGAGCACTGTAAGCCCCAGGTAAGGAGCATTTTGAACACACAGGAGACAGCCGATTAGACACGTGCATTTATATTGCAATGTTGAGAGTTTGTGTGACTCCCTTTCCTCCTCTCCTAGACGTTGAGGGACTTTGTGGTTGGAGTGCTCCGGCAGCTCAATAGCCAGATTTATTGATCTGGTACCACCGCTGGACTGAACTCTCTCCCAGACATTGACTTGGTCTGGCCTCTCAGGGTGGAGGAAAGGCTTGAGTCAGCCTCAGGCCACACCACAGTATTTACACTCACTTAAGCTCATTAACGTAACATGGACTGCAATTAGATTACCTCAACCACAGCCACATCTTCTTTTAATTATGTAAGCATATTTACACAGTCAAGTTGGTTATGTGATGCCCATTGTCCATTTCCACTAACAAAAACAGGAGTTGAAAAGTCAAACGGTCGTCTGATGTTTACAAATGAATGTGTTAAAAGTCTCTCCGTGCAGTAACCACTTGGAGATGACAATCATATCAGATCACAATCACAGCTTAGAAATTGTATTGATAGTACTGCTACCTGTCAATATCACTACTGCAAATCAGAAGACGAATGGTAGGAAAGCACTAGAAACTAGTGTAACCCGCAATCACCCTCCAAGCATCGGTGCAGAACGACTGCAAGAAGAGCCGTACCAGTCCTGAAACACACCAGGTACAGGATGCAGTTGGGCTTGAATGGTGATTACCACCTCACCTGACAGCTCCGTCATCACACACTAAAGCCAGTACAAGCATTTGGCAGTGATTTTATTTTGCTCGCGTCAGTCTGGCTGTTTATACCATTACAGACAGTAAAGAAAACAAGCATTTACCAAGTTTGGTTGAAGTTCTACCAGGATGGTGGTGGTTACTTTGTTGGTATATATAATGTTCAGCACCATTACAGAGGCATTTATTAGATGTCTTTTTCTATTGTTGAAAGTCAGATTTCTGTTGTCACACCAGCTTGCTTTGCAAACTGCTTATTTAATGTTTTTTTTGTGCCTGATTATTATTACTGACAGTCAGGGGTCTACTAATAACTGCAGAAGTCTTTTCACAAATCTCTCTTGTTGCAGTTTACTTAATTCAATTTTAGCCTATTGCTTTACTTGAAACCAACGGTTTTAATGCAAACACAAAAAAATGCCTTAACATTTACTTTTCTTTTGGATCAGATACATCTCATTGCAGATGCTGCCTATGTTTACTCCACATTGTTTCAACACACTGCTATGTACAAGATGTTCTTTGAATAGAATAAAGACATTACAGACCTAAAAAAACAGACAAGTTTAATTTTAAGAATACGAAACAAACGCATTTCTTACAAAGAGTTTTGTTTCCAGTCACAGACAACTGTCTTACATTAGGCAGCTTTGACTGATGTCTGTGGATTTGATAACTTTGTTCAGTGACAAGTTACTCTTAACATTAATAATCTTGACACCAACGTTGAGTAACTAAAGAACCAGACTGGTGTACAAAATAGGGGGAAAAAAGACAATTCTCCAAAAATAACTGGAGGTTGTGAGGGACTGTCCACGCTTCATTCAACACAAATCTGGTATGTATTGGCACAAATGTGGACTTTAAACAGCTTTAATTAGAATGACAAAGACTAAAACTATCAAAATAAATTAGTTACTAGTTGACATTTTTGTCATTGGCTCAGGACACCATCAGCTCTATGCTCAGGCTTCTAAAGGGAAATGTTGAACCCGATGTTTGCGAAGATGGAATGCAACTCTCTCATTTATTGCTATGATGTAGTCTTGAGTAAAATGGAGAAGCTATTTTTGTATCAGTGTACTTTCAATTGCAGAAAAAATGTTTTTCCATTTGACTTTTGTTCAGGAAAAAAAGTACAATGTTATGAATAAAGTATTTGCTCTGGCTTAGACCATTTAATGTGTAATTGCTTTCCTTAGCATTGGCCAAGTGTAAGGGTGGTTTTCCCTAGCATTGGCCAGGTGTAAAGCTTTGCATTGATGAAGCATCTGAAAAAGCTTGTTTGTTGCTCCCTCAAACACTCGGTAAAACCACCTTGCAATCCTCATCAGTTTCCACGCCAACTTCATCCTGAAAGGAGAGCAAGAAAAATGTTTCTCTGAATGAAAACATATACCAGACAGCTATATTTGCTGATGCACTATCAATTATAAAAGTGGATTTTATTAACTTAAACAACTCACTAGGAACTCCTTCTTGGTCTTTGGATACCCTTCCATAATTGCATTAATCATATCTGAAGCCTTGAGAGAACCGAAGCACGACATTGGTAAGGGATTTGACCACAAGTGTAACTATTTGTCTTAATGAGAGTGTTATAATTACCAGTCGCTTCCTCTTCTTCCACTCTTTGACATAAACATTTTGCTCTTTATAAACCTATGAGTAAAAAAAGGCATACATTAAAGGAACTACTGGGAACAACGACAGCAGCAATACAGTATCTTCATCTCATTCCTCAAGTGTTAGCAGACGCCTGCCATAATACAATTGTTCACCTGCTCTTTTTCTTTTGGTGTGACATGATTTTTGGCAGACTTTATCGATTCCAGTCGCTCTCTGTATCCTGAACACTCCTCCTTCAGGGCTCGGATCTCTGACGTCATTTCTTCTGTGGTCAGGGAGCTGTTGAGTTCCTTCAGTTCTGTCATTACAGATTTCAAGGTTACACAACATCTAAGACGTGTTGTCTCAAGCATAGAGGGGAGTTGTGCACTCGTGGAGCTGCGTTATTGTTGATTTTCTGTTTTCCAGTGTTTGATTTTTAATTTGAAGTGTGAAATTTATGGAGGGAAAAAATCGCTATGCGATGTGATCAATGACATAGGGACTGTACGGAGGTAATAGGATAATTTCAGGTCAGGGCATTCACAAAAATGTCCCGTCTATGTCGGACAGCCTACCTTAGGTGCTCAGCCTCCATAAATACCAAGAATGCAGATATTTACTTATTTGAACAGCATTAAGAATATATGAGGGCATTTTGGGTTTTTTCAATAGAAAATGCAAAAACTGATCCAATTAAAACAGTTCCTTCATTACTAGATGACCTAATTTACTGTAAACTACAGTGTAAAGTTCTTGCTCTGTGCAGGAAACAACTTTTGATGTTGGTCAAAATGTAGAAATGGCCCAACAGTGTACTCCACCTGCATCCAGCTGCCTGCAGCTCTGTGTGATGGATTGCACTTCTGCACTGAGCTCTGAGATCTGACTGTCCATTGCCTTCAGGTCTGCATCATTCACCTCTTCGAACTGAGCCTAAAGGGATGGCAGCAGAGCTGGTCAGTTACAAATGACAACTCAAGTAGGTTTTCCATATGTCGTGTTAAATTTGTACGGGCAGACATACCTGATCTGCAAAATAAATCTTTTGCTTGCCATATGTTTTCTCTTTGATCTTTCCCTCCAGAGCCAGTTGCTCCATGGCTTTAACCACCGCCTGGGAAAACATTAAACACCTTAAAATAGTATTTTGAGCAGTTAATCAAGCTCTACTGTAAGCACAGCATCTTTACAAACGGTATCAATCTCACTGTTTTGCCAAATCCATGCTGCTTTTGTAAGTTACAGAAGACATCCTGAGTGCTGTAGGGACGGTTCTTCTCATTCAGATAAGCAAGGATGAGAGTCAGGCCTGAGGATGACACCAGGACAAGAGAACAATATCAGCAAGAATAGAAATCGTAAATCATAGCTGGCTGGCATGACCTTTCATATGAACTTGTCTTTGACAGATCTCCGACACAGAGAGATGGCTAGGCTGAGCTTCCACTCCATTAATAAGCTGTCGCTTTCAAAAAACAGTAAAAATTTGTAAAGAGGAAAAGGCATTCACTAAAACATTACACCGGACACTATGCTGCTTGTAAGTTGCGATGGCACTGCCTGTTTCAACACCATTCATCTGACATCAGTTAACATGCGCTGTAGAGGGGACTTGACGCCTACATTTGACAATTGTTAGACCAAATAACTAGTTTGGTGCCCCTTACTTGTATAAACTGCTATTTTTAATGTTTGGTACCGTTTTATACAGATTTCCCCAGAACATATTCATATATCTGGCAGGTTGTAAACTTTGGGCTTTTAATATTCCATGGAACTTTTCTTTCGACTTTTCTATTGATTTGTCCCCTTTCCTCGTTTTGCTAGTTTCATCCCCCCCCGCCCCCCAGGATTTGGGGTGAGTGGCTAAATAGCGCCCTCTACAGACCACATTTCACTTCAGTTCGACGAGTGAGAATCAGACCCTAGTAATGTGTCAGTTACAGAATATAGTCCTCTCGAGTTCCGCTCTTAATAAACACTTTTCCTGTAACTTAGTACTTGAGTGAGCTTGTATTGGAAAACTTTTGGGTGCATCGGCGCCTGCTAGCTTATCGTGCTGGCTAACAACGATTAAGCTCTCTCCCTGTTACAGCTAACAGATTTGGCGTCTTCGATTGTTTTATTAAACATCCAGCTGGCGTCAAACTTACCGTTATCTTTCTTACTCATCTCTTCCCCTCTGACTTAGACTAGCTTTCCAAACTGGGTTTCGCGCGGATAATGTGGCACGGAAAAGATCGTCTATGGGACGTCTGTGTCGTCTAAGAGGTAAGTTAAATAGTAGTATAAATTGGAAACGCAACTCAACGGAAGCGTTCCTCTGCACCTTGTTTCCTGGTCTCAAATTAAATCTGTACATCTAATGTAATAAATGTTTTCATTTCAAATCAATAATAACACGATTTTATGTGTAATTGCTTCACAAATATGTGATAGATTTGCATTGGATCGGTGAGTTTTGCGATATCCGGAAATTAATTCAGAGTAAGAGCTCTTTACTTAGAACAAAATCTGTGACCCGTAAGATTCGGGTATGTTTTGTTATGGTCCTCGTTTAAAACCTCTTACATCCATCTTTATCACATTTGGTTTGAATTATAGTGAAAAGCCAAAACTCAAAATGTACCAAATTTATCAGGGTGTACCTGACACGTCCAGAATAAATTGAATTTTAATGGAAATTGAAAATGCCAATGCTTAAAAAGTAATGGTTACTGGCATGTATTTCAGGGTTTTTCAATCATAATGTAAAAAGGTATATGCACCCAAAAATTCTAAAGTATAACCCTGAACTGTCTCAAAGTGTACAAATACTGATGAATCACAATGTGTTTATGCAGTATTCCCACCTTCATCACTTATCCGTTTATATATCTACGTGAAATCAAATTCATTTTATGTGGCCATAGTAATTCAGTGTAGTATTTCTCTACAGTAATACTGATATTTTAAGAATTGAGCAATCATAGAACACCATGTCCACATAAAATGAATCAAAATTCACAATCAAACGACCAGGGTGAATGTGCTTGGTGTAAGTTTTATGAGATAAGTGGATGAGTTACAGCTCAAGCGCTGTTGTTGAATCTTGAGTTCTTTCTATTAATTGTAATCACACTAAGATTTCATTTTTGATTGGTTGGGAAAATAGCCTGATGAAACTAACTAATTGCAAACATTTTATTTGAATAAGATTAACACATTAAAACTTATCAAAACCAATTACAGAGAAGAAAATACACTGCTGTGCACATTACATTGTGAAACGGACTACAGATCACTCATTCAAAATAAATGGCTCTTCACGTAGAAACACTCTTCATAACTGAGAATGTCAAACTATTAAAATGTAAACCAAATTCAACCCTCTACTTTTCAACTGTAAAATCGTAGCAATCAATTACCAATCTTTGTACTTCACCTCCATGAAGGCAGATCCAGCAGCGTTTTTGTTGTGCTAAATCTCACACAGCTATGAATTTCTTTTCAAAATGATGAAAGACAGCAATATGTTTCTCTGAGAAAACCCAGCATGAGTTGTTTGTTAATCCCAGCTGTGGCTCATTTCAGTTTGAAAGCTCAAGTTCTAATCTACGTTAACACAAAAAACATAATAGAGGGCTGTTTGTCCATAAACGGAAATCAGGCTGGCAAATACAAATATAAATTTACCGCAACTGTTCATTTGTTAAAAATGATGACATGTCAATTTTGATCTACACCCAATTTATGAAAACACCTTTCTGCTAAAAATACAAAAGGATCCACATATTCAAGAGGGTTATTTTCCTAAAAATAGATCAGCATGACTGTCAAGTAGCAAGATATAATAGTAATGTTTAAATATTACTGCTGGAAAAAATAACACACAAAAACAGCAAGGGCCCTTACAAGGTCTAAACATGGACACGTGACCTGCCAGCAATTTGAACTTGAAAATGTTATATTAATTTAACTCTACTAACCAACAAAAGATAAGGCTCATATTTGTAACATCAAATTATAACATGATGAATTTCTCTGAATTAGGTATCTTAAGACTAATGTGTCACATATTTAAAACAAGATCTTTACAATTTAAGAGGATGCCTTCGAGGCAGCAAAAAAATAGTGAAAAATCACAGAGAATAGCACAGACGCTTTTAACTAAACAACATTCATCTTTAAAGTAGATCTACGTATGCTATCTGGGTCTACAACCGCTGACTAACGTTCAAAAAATGTCAATTATTTACTGCAAAACTATGTCATCAAATACACAATGATGTCGTCTAACAGATGACAGCCACGCATTACTGGAAAAGACTGCGGTGCTAATATCAGTTGTCTTTTTCCAGTCAATAAAATTGATTACACTGAACTTGAACTGCTTTTTCTATAACATTAGAAATGTGGGCTTAAACTTGATCCTGTAAATATAAATCTATTCCAATGACTTCAACCACACACTGAATATGAAATGCTGTTTAAACCAAAGGGACAAGACTGCTGAAAGGTTTGTGGAGCTTTGAAAGACCTTAGCAGTCACTAACAGGAATGTCATATTTGGTCCCATGTTAAACAAACCTGTTTGTTTAGACCTCCAGGTAAAATACATCTATTTAGTGTGGGTACTGCTATTCATTGTAAACGCTCAATATCAAGTACCCGTGATAACTTAAAGGTGCACAAAATTACAAGACTACAACATGGCTCAACAATGCTGGTTTGTTTAAATTTTAGATTTTTTGCTGCTGTATTTCCTATTGCTCAGCTTACAAAGTAACATTTTCTGGATGATCGAGTTCAAAAAGTATGGGAGCAAGAGGTTGAATAGGGAAATAGAAAAAAAAATGCAAAAAACTATTTCACAGTGGTAACTGATGTCAATCAGAAGCAGGTTTGCTGGAACCTAAAATGAATTTACCTAACACACACGCTCACTACTCAAAGTCACTCTCACATTCAGAGACATGCA